>CM075440.1:6886053-6953889 GCA_037832385.1 Rhizophora apiculata
CCTAAAAGTTTAAACAAGATTCCTGTGCTGAGCATTGCGATCAACATAACTTCATTCACAAATCTTCCCTTTCCTTGCCTTGAATTTTTTGACATCTTTTCACAGCAACCTCTTGTCCATCTGAAAGCTGACCCTAACTCATTTTGCAAAACAGAAGTAAACCCAATAATTTAAGAAATCAGAGTGATTCTATGCATGACCAAGGGAGAAATTAATGACATCCTATGCACATAGACTGAGAACATCTTCTATTTTGAGAAGTTAACAATAATTCTACCTTGTAGACTGAACGGCAAAAGCCACCTTGACCAAGTTTTGTTGGACTGGAAGAAATTCTTGTAGCAGCATATACATACAGTGTCAAGATCAAAAAAATTCCAACTCTTGATGACTCCTCCCTTTCCCTGTGATTCGCGCAGCCGAAACTATTTTATAGTGACTAAACTTGTGGATTTGGATACCATCTTTTTTGCTTGGTTCTTGACTGCCGTTGAGTAAGATTGAAAAAAGTATATAACATAAACTAACATGCATAGGATTCATACAAACTCCATTCATTACAGATAGGCATTATGCCCCATCAATCACATAGGAAACACGAACTGTGGAACTCATCTGTTGAAACAAGAATCAACAGCACATTTATAAAAAAGGCATAATAAGAAGGTTGTAGTCCACCTCTTTTTCCTGTTTGTTGATCAGAAACATGCAATCAAGATAATGATAATCCATCCTAGAGAAACAGAGGCCAATCAGACTTGCCAGTATTTCCTGTGCCATTCAGGAAGATCCACTTGAGATTTCCCCCGCTGCATGCCTGAGCTGCCACAGGTGGGAAAAAAGATTGACGTCAATACTGCAGAACAGAAAGCAGAAATGAGAGGACAAAAAAACATTGCCTGCCCTTGGCTTTTCCTTAAGTGGTAAAATCCAGGCATGAATAAATTACCAAAAGCAACAACACAATACCTAATTGAAGTGCATCAACACAAATGTAAAGGTCATGACCCTCATCTGTGAAATCTATTGTTTCCATCAGTTGTCTATACCATGCCAAACAAACACTCCTCCCTCTCACTGATATTTACACTTGTGTACGCCAAGCACAAGATGTCTCTTATGCATTGCTGCTCACAGTCCATTTGACTATATTCATGTTCACTCCAAACAGCTTGTGGTGAATCAGGTATCTTAGCATTTGCCCACTTTCAGGAACCCGCCTGTTTGCCACAGAAACAAGGAGGAAACTTGTTGTTTCTTAATGCACCTACCTCGACCATTTCTTAATTCGCAGTCTCTTGAGGACTACGGTTCATACCCAGGTAAACAAGCACATTTCTAAGCTTTCAACATTCTCAACATTGCACTTTCCAAAAGAACCACAGTTTCCAAAATGAATCACACCGTACCTAGGTGCTGCCAGTTCTCCTTCCAGTGATTGTCATGTTCATCCCAAGATAAACGTCCCTAATTAAGCCTGATTTCATCCATCACTATACATCTTTACAGCAGAATTATCCTGATGTCCATTAGGTACTACCCATCATTATTAACATATGAATGATTGTATGCATTATGCTAAAAGTTTTTGAAGGCCATGGGCAACTTCGCCAATAGTTGTTAGTACCCTTGTGTAGAAAGAAATTGTGGGAGCCATCTGGATTGAACTTAAATGAGTAGTCTCCAGTTCCAGGATCATCTGCGGATCTCCATGACGTCAGGAATAGCTCCCGGCCTGTTTTTTTCCTGTTTAGCCCCATGGTCATTCATTGATCAACGTGTTTGCAGGATAATCAAAGCTTTGCCACAACAATTCTTTTCCCTCTGCTTTCCATCTTGGACCAGAACCAGATTCCCTGAATCCGCAGGCTGTGCAACATATGCACCTTTTACGTCCAGGACAACATTAGACAACCAAACTGCAACTTTTTGATCACTGTCAGCCAAAGAGAACAAAGTTCTCCATGATGATCAAGTTTCAGAGCACCTGAGGGGCCATTTATCGGGGAGTCCCTGTTTGCCACCCAAACTGCAGTCAGCTCTCGATACTTTATGAAACCAAACCCAAGATATCTATACCTGGAATGACCAGGGCTAAAGAATCCCAACGCAAAGTTGTTCTCTTCTGAGATTAGAACTTCACCATCTGTGAGGGTCTGGTTTATGACTATTGTGTCCTTTGAGGCAACAAGTAATGGAAGAAAGGAAAACATAAGCAGATTTCCAACGACCATGGCTGCTTCAATGGCCAAACACACCAGAAAATCAACTTAAAATGCCTCATTGAGTAGCCATTTTTGACCAGAGAAGGAAAAATAATTTCTTGTGTACACTAGTCTCGCTGTATTCTTTAAGGGACTTTGTCCACATTAAGCAAACTCCTTTTGCCTTGCATATTTGATGTCCGCTGAGGAGATAGTTTGCTATTTTTCATGACTTTGAAAAACCACGACTCTTTTAAAAATTAGATAGTTACTTATTGGCTTACGTCCCATTCATGATACTGTGGAAATAGAAAAACAAAATCCTACAAAAGTCAACCGGTCCAAATTTTCATTCCCCACATCTTAAAGTGCAGTTTGATTTCAAAAACTGTTTTATGCCTTTCTTTTATTTATGGCTTGATTTCCAATTTTTGTTTATTAGATGTGAGAATGGTCAGCGATACCCTCGCACACACCCACTTGAAGAGCCTCAGAAAGAATTGCAAAGCAAAATAAAACGCCTAAACTAAAGAATTCTACCAAAAAAAAAAAAAGAAAAAAAAAGGCTTCCACCTTCTCCAGAGAGTCAGCCAGTGACGTATCAAATGGAACCAGAAAGGAGAAAAAAAAAGGTCTATCTGCACTGGTAAGAATTTTAAAAATCTTAAATAATTTCCCACGTCAAATTGGTACACAACAAGTATGTTTTGACCGTCATTCAAAGCCAAAAATAAAAAAAATAAAAAGACTTACCAGAGATTCAGCCAGATATGTACGCAAAAAGTATTTGTTGACCGTCGTTCAAATGAAACAAAGAAAAAAGACTGACCTTTCTGTCATGGTTTGCTCTGAAGAATCGATGCTGGTGAAGGGCTGAAAATTTGATAATATAAGTGGCAAATCTCATTCATTTTGGTTAATAACTCCAATCATTCAAAAATTAAAAAAATTTAAAAATTAAATAGCACTAAATCAAAATAATTAAAATTTGATGAAAAATTAATTAATATAAAATTTAAATAATTTTATTTTATAAAATTTAAAAATAAAATAATTTATATTCAACATTTAAAATATTCTAAATTTTATTTAATTAAAATTTAATAAATTTAAAAATTTTAAATATGTATAATTTAATAAATATAAAATTTAAAAATATTTAAAATTTAAAATGTAAAATTTGAAATATAAAAAATTTAAAATAATATTAAATATGATAAATTTAAAAATTAATAAATGTATAATTTAAAATATCAAAATCTAAATAATTTGATATTTAAAATAATTTAATTTAATTATTAAAATTTTTTTAACCTTATAAAAATATATAAAATTCTTTCACTACTTATATTTAAATATATAAATTTATTTGTAATTACACAGTAATCAAATTAGTTGAAATTAAAATTTTGCAGCCTTTAAATGTACCCAACAACAAGTTTTTAAATTTCATTTTTTTTCCCTTTTTATATGGTATAATTGGCCAAGATAACAAAAAATGTTAGATTCTTATTTAATATTTATTAATTATCGAATATGACCACCTACCACATTTGCCAATGCCATAACCCTTCAAGACCCTTGGAATTATGAATTAAAATAAGAAAAAAGAGACTAAGAGTTACGAATCAAAGAAGGCCATAACCCTTAATTAAGCTTAGCATAATCAAAAGAATGAATATATTAGAAACTTTTGGTCATTGTCATTGTAGAGAACGAGCTTTCCTTGATGGTTAAGTGATAGAATTCTTAAGGAGCCACCTAATGAAGAGTCTTTATTTGCCACTAAAGATCTTGATGGTGTCACCATTTTGTTGCCATATGCTAACTATTGCAAGTCTGCACAAATTTTCCTACATAACTTAAAAGTTGGTTATGATAGTTAAGGAGCTGTTGCAAGAAGTTGTCCTTATTTCTAGAAGCTTTTCCACTTTTTGAAATGCTATTAACTTGCTAACCAAGTAGATTAATCATTGTGTAATATCCTAAGTGTTTGATATTTTGTACTTAATAATTTTTAATTCAAATTTCAATTTGAAATTCAAGATATAAAAGTTGTAACTTCAACGACTTCTTGGTTTAAATTTGAAGTTTTTGTACTTAATATTTATATATCATGAAATTAAATCAATGAAAGGCATTTTAGTCATCTTTCAGTCAATCTCTCAAACTCTTATCCCTTCCTTATGTTATACTTGTCTTGGATTAGTTTTGTTGGTGTAAAACTAGAAGCTAAAAATCAATATAATATCCTTGCAATTGAAAGCAATAGTGGTATTGGAGCTTGAAAGTCCTCATGTCACCTGACCCTTATGAGGCAAAGAGAGTTCAAACACCTTAAACACCAAAGAGTCAGTCCTCATAAACCCTTGCATGGCTTTAACCACTTTTTTCACTCTCTACCTTGAAAAATTCACTAATGAAAATTACACTTAACAGACTATCATGATAAAGGCTTATCTAAGAGTTTTTGACTTTTGGGAAGTAATAACAATGTGAAACTAATTGTTGCTTATGAGTAAGACAATATGTATAGTTAGAAAATCAAATCATTCTAACTTTATGTAGGTAAGGAATTAAATGGTGGATTTGTAATATTCCATATTTATCAAAGCACATGAAAAGTTGGTTAAACACGTGTCAAGGGCAATCACATGTCTCTAACATTTAAAGTTTTTAAAACCCTTGATCAAAATTTTAGATCTAGGGTTATAATTGGCAATGAAGAGTACCTTGATATGTAATTGCTACTGCTTAAACTCATGCAGGTATTAAACACGTTACTAATGTTCATTTTATGGTTTACATCAACCAAAATTTACTCAATGTTGGGTCACTCCTAGAAAAAGGTTTTTCTTTGATATTTAGAAACAAAACTTGCATCATTTGTGATGATACAAGTGCTTACTTAGTTAATGTGCCTATGAATGGAAAAAACTTCCATTTAGACATAAAGAAATTATCATACCTTGCCTTACCTATCATGATAGATGATTCATCTTTATGGCACAGAAGACTTGGTCACTTTCATTATATTGCACTTCAAAAGTTATAGTAAAGGAAGTTGGTGAATGATCTAGTCCACATAACTCAATCTAATCTTACTTATGTATGCAAGACTTGCTAATTAGGGAAGCGGACTAGACTTCCCTTTCTCTTAACTCAGCTTTTTAGAGCTAAAGAGAGGTTGGAACTGATTAACTCAGACTTTGTGATACCATAAGAAATAATTTCCTTTCCTTAAGTAAAAGACAGAGGTGGCTACAATATTTCAAAACTTTTAAATCTAGATTGAAAAGTAATCTTAACATATGATCAAAACCATCAAAATAAATAATGGCTCATAATTCATCTATGATTACTTCAAAGCAATTTGCATCTTTGCTAGCATACAACAACAACTAATAACTCCTTATTCACCCTAATAAATGACTTATGTGAAAGTAAAAACATAAATATAATGGAAATGGCTAGATACTTTATGATAAAAAAGAACATACCCAAAAGGTTTTGGGTTGAAACTACAACAAACTTTATCTATCTTTTACATAGACTGCTAACTGAGTCTTTACCACACGTAACTCCCTTTAAGTCTTGATTTTTTAGCAAGCCTTCTTGAAGTCACCTAAAGGTATTTGGTAACATTTATTATGCTAATGTGCTTAAAAGCAAAAGAATCAAATTGGATTATAAAGCCACTCCTGTAATATTCATTGGTTACTTAACCACTTCTACAAATTATAGAATTTATAATATAACTTTTGGTAAAATATCTATAGTAAAGATCTCAAAATCCATAAAAGTGAAAAATGGAATTGAAACCTTTCAAATGTTTAAGCTGAGCAAAGTTAGTCCTTACATGGTCTCTAAATGTAAACATAAGATTTCTGTTTCTTTAAAGGAGAAGATGTTGATCACTTGCTTATAAGGGGAACTAAAAGCATTACAAATGTCCATAAGAGATGCAATGCTACAATTCTTTAACCCTTATTATGTCAAATGTCTCCTCTTTATGTTTATAATTCTAACTATAACCTCATAATCAATTTTGATTGTCATTCTAGTTTTGGCATAGTTCACTTCTAGTTCAAACGAAAATCATGGTTATACATAGTTATCAGATTTAACTGAAAGTTTACCAAACACTGCATACTCAGGGGACATGTAGCCACTGCATAAGGACATAGTAAAAGTATTAGTTTTCTATGTGTTTCAATTTTTAAGGAGTAAATGGTCTTTTCTCCCGCATGCATAGGACTGTTTTCAGAGTCTGTCTCCCCGTATTAGGGTTAAAGTACAGTTAATGGCACTTCTGATATTCTGATTCTATTTCATCCCTCAAAACACAATAACAGAACACAAGATTCGTTTTGAAAATAGAAAGACAATCAAGTCTTCCCACGATTGCAACTTGCCGGAAAGACGATGGTTTATGGTTTTTACATTATAGTATATCTAAGCCTGCGTATTGATTGGCAAGGTAGCAGTTTCCTTTAAGGTGTTTATTGATAATTTCTGCTACGTAACACCTTATACAAGCATGCAGGCATTTAGCCATTCAATTCCATTTGATAAGCTGCTTTAATTCCTTGATGAAGGGTCGTTATTATTAAAATGAATATCATACTTACTCTGTTCCAACAACTCTTGTTGTCTTTTCTTAATTTTGGTCGTCGTTCAAAATTCTAGCCATACCAAAATCTGAGATCTTTGGGTTCATCTCTGCATCCACTAGAATGTTGCTACTTTTTAAGTCCCTATGAATAATCCTCAACCTGGAATCCTGGTGAAGATACATAATCCCCCAAGCAATAGCCATACCAAAATCTGAGATCTTTGGGTTCATCTCTGCACCCAGTAAAATGTTGCTCCTTTTTAAGTCCCTATGAATAATCCTCAACCTGGAATCCTGGTGAAGATACATAATCCCCCAAGCAATACTGGCAATAATGTCATCGCATTTCCTCCAATCCTTCTTGTTGGATCTACAAGAAAGTTACCCCATTTAGATTAGTGTTGAAAAACACAGTTTGTGTTCCTTAATTATTATCCTATAGAAGCAGTTATAACTAGGAAACAATGTAGAACAGGGCGGCCAGTGATAATTGAAAGGACTTACAAAAAAGAAATAAATCTAAGCTTTTGTTTGGCAAGTATTCGTATATTAACATTGGCTCGTCTCCCTCAATGCAGCATCCTAATAGTTTAACAAGATTCCTGTGTCAAAGCTTTGCGATCAACATATCTTCATTCACAAATTCTTCCTTTCCTTGCCTTGAATTTTTTGACAGTCTTTTCACAGCAACCTCTTGTCCATCTGAAAGCTGACCCTAGACTAATGTTGCAAAAACAAGAGCAAACCCAATTAATTTAAGAAATCAGAGAACAATTCTACCATGCACATAGACTGAGAACTCATTCTATTTTGAGAAGTTACAATAATTCTACCTTGTAGACTGAACCAAAGCCACCTTGACCAAGTTTGTTGGACTGGGAAAAATTCTTGGTAGCAGCATATACAGTGTCAAGATCAAAAAATTCCAACTCTTGATGACTCCTCCTTTCCCCGTGATTTTCCGCTGCGAAACTATTTTTATAGTGAACTAAACTTGTGGATTTGGATACCATCTTTTTTGCTTGGTTCTTGACTGCCGTTGAGTAGATTGAAAAGTATGATTAACATAAACTAACATACAATAGGATTCATACAAACTCCATTCATTACAGATAGGCATTATGCCCCATCAATCACATAGGAAACAAGAACTGTGAACTTCATCTGTTGAAACAATGAATCACAGAACATTTATAAAAAGGCATAATAAGAAGGTTGGTAGTCCACCTCTTTTTTTCCTGTTTTTGATCCAGAAACATGCAATCACGATAATGATAATCCATCCTAGAGAAACAGAGGCAATCAGACTTGCCAGTATTCTGTGCATTTCAGGAGATCCACTTGATTTCCCTGCATCCTGAGCTGCACAGGTGGGAAAAAGATTGACGTCAATACTGCAGAACAGAAAGCAGAATGAGAGGACAAAAAAACATTGCCTGCCCTTGGCTTTTCCTCAAGTGGTAAAATCCAGGCATGAATAAATTACCAAAGCAACAACACATACCTAATTGAAGTGCATCAACACAAATGTAAAGGTCATGACCCTCATCTGTGAAATCTATTGTTTCCATCAGTTGTCTATACCATGCCAAACAAACACTCCTCCTCTCACTGATATTTACACTTGTGTACGCCAAGCACAAGATGTCTCTTATGCATTGCTGCTCACAGTCCATTTGACTCGTATCCATGTTCACCCAAATAGCTTGTGATGAATCAGGTATTTTAGCATTTGCCACTTTCAGGAATCCTCCTGTTTGCCCACAGACCAAGGAAGAATCTTGTCGTTTCTTAATGCACCTACCTTGACCATTTCTTAGATTCCAGTCTCTTGGGGACTTCGGTTCATACCCAGGTAAACAAGTACATTCTAAGCTTTCAAAATTTTCAACGTTGCACTTTCCAAAAGAACCACAGTTTCCAAATGAATCACACCAGTACCTAGGTGCTGCCCAGTTCTCCTTCCGGTGATTGTCATGTTCATCCTAAGATAGGTACCTAATTAAGCCTGATTCATCCATTACTACATGTCTTACAGCAGAATTATCGTGATGGTCCATTAGGAACATTCCATCTTCATTATCACTATAACAATGATTGTCTGTGGATGCAAAATTTCTCCATGGCAACAGGCTACTTCTCCAATAGTTGTTAGTACCCTTGTGTAGAAGGAATTGTGGAGGGTTATCTGGATTGAACTTAAATGAGTAGTCTCCAGTTCCAGGGTTGTCTGCTGATCTCCATGATGTCAGGAATAGCTCCCGGCTTGTTTTCCTGTTTAGCCCCATGGTCATTCCATTCATCAGCGTGTTTGTAGGATAATCAAAGCTTTGCCACACAATTCTTTTCCCACTTTTTCCATCTTGAACCAGAACCAGATTCCCTGAATCCAGCAGCTGCACAACATATGCACTTTTTACATCTAGAGAAACATTGGAGGACCAAACTGCAACTTTTTGATCATGGTCAGCATAGAGAACAAGTTTTCCGTAATGATCAAGTTTCAGAGCTCCTAAGGAGCCATTTATTGGGAAGTCCCTATTTGCTATATTTATGCCTGGAATGACCAGAGCTGATGAATCCCAATGCAAAGTTGTTCTCTTTTGAGATTAGAACCTCACCATCTGCGAGGGTCTGGTTTATGCCTATTGTGTCCTTTGAGGCTACAAGCAATGGAAGAAAAGAAAACAGAAACAGATTCAATGGCCAACACACAAGAAAATCAACTTAAAATGCCTCATTGAGTTGCCATTTTTGACCAGAGAAGGAAAAATAATTTCTTGTGGCAAGGTAGCCTCGCTGTATTCTTTCAAGGACATTGTCCACATTAAGCAAACTCTTTTTGCCTTGCATATCTTATTTGATATCAAGCTGACTAGCTGAGGAGATAGTTTGTTACTTTTCATAACTTTGAAAAACTACAACTTTTTAAAAATTATACAGTTACTTATTGGTTTATGTCCCATTCATGATACTGTGCAAATTGAAAAACCAAATCCTACTAAAGACAACCAGTCTAAAGTTTCATTCCCCACATCTTAAACCCTTAAATTATTTTAATTTTTATTGGACCAAGGTCTTTAAAATCAAAACCATTTCCTTAAAGTGCTGTTAGATTTCCAATGCTGTTTTACGTCTTTCTTTTATTTATGGCTTGATTTCCATTTTTATTTATTAAATGTGAGAAATGACCAACGATACCTAGCACACACCACTTAAAGAGCCTCAGAATTAAAGAATTGCAAAGCAAACAAAACGCCTAAATTAAAGAATTCTACGGAAAAATAAAAAGAGAAAAAAAAGGCTTCCACCTTCTCCACAGAGTCAGCCAGTGACGTATCAAATGGAACCAGAAAAATAAAAAAAAAGGTCTATCTGCACTGGTCAGAATTTTAAAACCTTAAATAATATCCCACATCAAATATGTACACAACAAGTATGTGTTGACCGTCGTTCAAAGCCCCAGAAAAAAAAAAAAAGACTTACCAGAGATTCAGCCAGATATGTACGCAACAAGTATTTGTTGACCGTCATTGAGATGAAAAAAAGAAAAAAGACTGACCTTTCTGTCATTGTTTGCTTTGAAGAATCGATGCCGGTGAAGGGCTGAAAATTTGATCCACTGCAGCCCGAGGGACCAAGGTGGTGTGTTGGCAATAAATAGATGTGGCAAAGCACATTCATTTTGGTTAATAACTCAAATCATTCAAAAATTAAAATAATTTAAAAATCAAATAACACCAAATCAAAATAAATTAAAATTTGATAAAAATTTAATAAACAGAAAATTTAAATAATTTTATTTTATAAATTTAAAAAATTAAATAATTTATATTTAATATTTGAAATATTTTAAATTTAATTTAATTGAAATTTAATAAAATTAAAATTTAATATATATAATTTAATAAATATATAATTTAAAATATCAAAATGTAAATAATTTGATATTTGAAATAATTTGATTTAATTTTTTATTTTTTTTATTTTACAAAAAAATATATAAAATTTTTTTACTATATATGTATTTGAATGTATAAATTTATTTTTAATTTTTCAGTGATCAAATTGATTGAAATTAAAATTTTTTAATTTTTAAATGTAACTAGTAATAAGTTTCTAGATTTCTTTGCTTTTTTTTTTTTTCTTCTTATATGGTATAATTAGCCCAAAATAACAAAAACGTTATATTCTTATTTAATGTTTATTAATTATCGGATATGGCCACCCACTACATTTGCTAGTGTCATAACCCTTTGAGAGTCTTAGAATTATAGACTAAGATAAGAAAAAAGAGCTTAAAATTTGCAAATTAAATAAGACCATAACCTTTAATATAGCTTAACATAATCAAAAGAATGAATATATTGGAAGCTTTTGGTCGTTGTCATTGTAGAGATCAAGCTTTCCTTGATGGTCAAGTGACAAAATTCTTGAGGAGCCACCTAATGGAGAGTCTTTACTTGCCACTAAAGATCTTAATGGTGTCACCATTTTGCTACCATATATTAACTGTTGTAAGTCTGCACAAATTTCCCCACATAACTTGAAAGTCAGTTACGATAGTTAAGAAGCCGTAGCAAGAAGTTATCCCTCTTTCTAGAAGCTTTTTCACTTGTTGAAATCTTATTAGCTTGCTAACCAAGTAAATCATTCATTGTGTGATAGCCTAAATGTTTGATGTTTGTACTTGACAATTTCAATTTGAAATTCAAAATGTAAAAGCTGTAACTTTAACAACTTCTTGGTTTGAATTTGGAGTTTTTGTACTCAATATTTATATATTATGAAATTGAATCAATGAAAGGCATCTTAGTCATCTTTCAATTAGTCTTTCAAGCTCTTTTCCCTTCCTTGTGTAATACTTGTTTTAGATTAGTTTTACTAGTGTAAAACTAGAAGCAAAAAATCAATATAATATCCTTGCAATTGTATGCAATAGTGGTATTAAAGCTTGAAAGTCCTTGTGTCACCAGACCTTTATGAGGTAAAGAGAGTTCAAACACCTTAAACACCAAAGAGCTAGCCCTTATAGACCCTTGCATGGCTTCAACCAACTTCTTTCTCCCTTTACCTTCAAAATTCACTAGTGAAAATTACACTTAATGGACTATCATGATAAAGACTTATCTAGGAGTTTTTGACTTTTAAGAAGTCACAAAAATGTGAAACTAATTGTTGCTTAAATAGATAATAAGTAAGACAATATGTATAATTAAAAAATTAGATTATTCTAACTTTATGTAGGTAAGGAATTAAATAATGGATTTGTACTATTCCATATTTATCAAAGCATATAAGAAGTTGGTTACTATAACTGTCATGATCTCAACAACAACTTTACAATTTATGAAGCATGGAATGACACTTGTATTATGTATGTTATTAAGAAAAAGAGGATTATTCCTAATACTCGAGCAAATCCCTTTACCAATAAACCTTATTGTGGCCTAACTAAAGCATTCTAGTGAGCAATTTTCTAAGCAATATAAGACTTTAACTTGCATTTACTCAACTATTACAAGGATTATTTTCAATAGGATAATGACATATGACACAATAAAATAAGCTTGGGATTAATTGAAAGAGGAGTATAGTGGTAGCTTTAAGACTAAAATCATGCAACTTCTCAATCTTAGGAGAGGATTTGAGTTTCTAAGATATAGAAACTGTGAAGGACTATAATGACAAGTTGCTAAAAGTGATCAAACAAATAAGGATGTTGGGAGAAAACTTTCCAAATAGAAAAATAGCTCAAAAGGTTCTTGTGAACATTCTAGAGAGGTTTGAATCTAAAATCTTCTCTTTAAAAGACTCCTAGGATCTTAATGTCATTTCTTTAGATGAGCTAATTAGTGCACTTTAAGCTTAAGAGCAAAGAAGGCTTCTAAGATAAGAAGACAAAATTGAAGGAGCTTTTCAAGATTTCTATAAATAGAAAAGTCAAGCTAAAAGGAGAAATGGTGACAAGGAACTTAAAACTACCAAAGGCATTGACAAAAGATGGTATTCACCATATAAGTTTTGCAAAAGAATCAATTATTTGTCTAAATTTTATTAGAAAAAACTAGATATTTTATGCAAACATTATAACAAAAAGGGGCAATCTTAAAAGATTTGTAAGAATAAAGATATGATATCCTAACAAAAGTCTTAACAATCTAATCAAAAGGCTCAAGTTGTTAATGTGGATTAATATACAAAAGAATACTTGTTTATAGCAACTTTGGATACTAGAAAGAGGGTTGTAGGTGTTTAGTTGATAAATAGTGGTTGCACCAATCACATGTTTCCAACACTTGAAGTATTTAAAACCCTTGATTGAAATTTCAAATCTAAGGTTATGATTGGCAATAAAGAGTACCTTGATATGTAATTGCTACTACTTAAATTCATGCAGGTATTAAACATATTACTAATGTTCTTTTTGTGCCTAACATCAATTAAAATTTACTTAATGTTGGGTAACTTCTAGAAAAAGGTTTTTCTTTGGTATTTAAAGATAATGCTTGCATCATTTGTGATGATACAAATACTCATTTAGCTAATGTGCCTATGAATGGAAAAAGCTTCCATTTAGACACAAAGAAACTATCATACCTTGCCTTACCTATCATGATAAATGATTCATCTTTATGGCACAAAAGGCTTGGTCACTTTCATTATATTGCACTTCAAAAGTTACAGTAAAGGAAGTTAGTGAATGATTTGGTTCACATAACTCAGTTTGATTTTACTTGTGTATGCAAGACTTGCTAATTAAGGAAGTGGACTTGACTTCCCTTTCTCTTAACTCAGCTCTCTAGAGCTAAAGGGTGGTTGGAACTGATTAACTCAAACCTCTGTGATACCATAAAAACTTATTTTCTCAATGGCATTACATATTATATCATTTTTATTGATAACTTCTTTAGGTCTTGTTAGATTTTTTTTCCTCAAGTAAAAGACAGAGGTGGCTACTATATTTCAAAACTTTTAAATTTAGATTGAAAAGCAATCTTAACATTTGATTAAGGCCATTAAAATAAATAATGGCTTAGAATTCATCTATGGTTATTTCAAAGCAATTTGCATCTTTGCTAGAATACAACAACAACTAATAACTCCTTATTCACCCTAACAAAATGGCTTATGTGAAAGGAAAAACATAAATATAATGGAAATGACTAGATACTTTATGAAAAAAAATAGAACTTACCCAAAAGGTTTTGGGTTGAAGCTACAACAAACTCTATCTACCTTTTGCATAGACTACTAACTAAGTCTCTGTCACACCTGACTCCCTTTGAGTCTTGATTTTTTAGCATGCCTTTCTTGAGTCACCTAAAGGTATTTGGTAGCATTTGTTATACTCACGTGCCTAAAAGCTAAAGAATCAAACTCAATTGTAAAGTCACTCTTACAATATTCATTTGTTACTTAACCACTTCTACAAATTACATAATTTATAATATAACTTCTAATAAAATATCTATTAGTAAAGATCTCAAATTTCATAAAAGGGAAAAATGGAATTGGAACCTCTCAAAACTTTAAGTTGAGAAAAGTTAGTCCTTACATGGTCTTTAAATGTAAAAACAAGATTCTTATTCCTCTGGAGGAAAAGATGTTGATGATTTGCATGTGAGGGGAACCAAAAGCATTACAAATGTCAATGAGAGATGCAATGCTACAATTCATGAAGCCTCATTATGTCAAATGTCTCCTCTCTATATTTATAATTCTAACTATAACCATGTAATCAATTTTGATCATGATTCTAGTTTTGGCATAATTCACCTATAGTTCAAACTAAAATCATTGTCATGTGAGCCAATATAAACATAAAATAGGTAGTCATATAAAAATTTTAGAATAATAAATTATCCTTTCTAACAAACTTAAATATTCTTTTATATTTACTTCAAAAACCTTAATTTACTACATCATTAACCATGTTATAGTATGAGATTATTGCCGGAACATTTACCACCAGTAAAAATTTTTTCATGGGTTAGAATTCAAATCAAATTTAAATAATAAAATTTATTTATTTATTTATTTATTTATTATTTTTAATAAGAGATAATAAAAGTTGTAATTAATGTGTTTCAATCAATTGTATTAGAAATACGATATAAAATATAAAGTTTACTTAAACCATATATGTGCATGCTAGGTTTTGTTTATTGGATAAACAACAACAAGTGGATCAAGAGAAGTCCAGAATAAAACAACATGGTGATTTCCCCATAAGAGAAATTGAATTTTTTTTTTTTTTCAAAAAAGGGATAATTGAAGACCCGTTTACTTGCTTGGCTATGAATTGGATGTGATGCGGTGCCATAGCCAGTCCACATTCCTCTTACTACCAGTAATGTGGAGGACTAAAAATAAATGTGTGTTGGAGCAAGGTTTACTGGTAAAGCAATAAGACCCTTCTCCTTTTTTTTTTTTTGTTTTTCATGTATTACCCCTTATTTCATATGCATTGTTTCTTATTACATTACGCCATTGTATAAAGATATAGCTTTCTTTTTATTTTTTTTTTCAAAAAAGAAAGCAATTACATGAGTGGTCCTTTATTATGATATTGTTTCTTTATTGGCAAATTGTATGAAGATATGAAATCTTTTTTGGTTGCTAACTTTCATTTGGCATGTTCTTTAACCGTTTCCACATAATCAAATAATTTATTGTAACAACAAATTGATAGAAAAAATTAAATTTAAGTTAATTTATTTTAAATTTTGAGTTATTTAAATTTTAAATATTTTAAATTATAATTTATCAAATTTTAAATTAAATTTTAAAATTATTTAAATTTATTATATTTCAAATTATAAATTTATAAAATTTTAAATTTATTAAATCTCAAATTTCAAATTATATTTCAAATTAATTAAATTTTAAATATATTAATTTCTAAACATATTAATTTTTGAACTGATAAAAAATATTATAATATCATTATTAAATCTCCGCCGTCGGAGTCTAATTGACGCCATCACTGATTATTTCCGGTCATTGCTGCTGACAACCTCCTCATCAAAGGAAACCATTATCCAAACCACCAGCCCTAAGGAGTCCAATTCCAACCAACACACCTTCCAAAGAATACTATGGTTTTCGAGATCTACAAATTTCTGCCACACACCGTCGCCGCCTGATCTATCACTTGCTATCCACCTCAAGTGACCGAATCAGCCGAAAAACACTCCCCGTCACCAATCTGGTGATTTCCAGCCTGTTTTGAAAAATGGCAGTTTGTCCCTAGCATTTTTGTCATCGCCGAACTAACCCCAGCAACCTCCGTTCAGCCGTTGCCACGTTCCAACCTCCACTTTCCATGACTGGAGCCCTCAACATTATAATTTTATTACTTGGATATATACCTTTCTGTCATCATGCACCTTCTTGCCATGTCAAATTTGTTAGTTAATGACACCATTTTAACCATGCATCCTTTGCTCACTAGTGCAACAAGGGTCCACTATTTTCCAACCCTCTGGCTACCGATCTACATATCATAGCCAAGAATGCACGGGAATAATTATGACAAATCATCGAAAAAGTCATCTCCTCTTACTTGTTTCTATCTATGTCATTGCTGCCACCAACCATCAGATTATGCAACATCATTGCCCATCCATCACCTGTTGACCGACTGCTTCTCCTAGCTATCTAATTTCCTAGAACCAAGTTGTTGAGTGGGCCCAGTTTCTCTCTTTCTATGATATCATTACAAGAGAATGGTTCTAGCAACACTAGTGTTCATCTACAATTTGCTAATAGGGGTGGATTCAAAGGGATTATGGCAGATTTTTTAAAGGTGGGGAAGGATGATAGATGTAGTGATACCGAGCAAGATGTCTCAAGGGGGACTTTATTTTGGCTTCATCAAGTTTAGCAAAAGGCAAGATGCAATTCATGCTGTTAGGATGTTGTATAAGAAGTGGCTTTACAGACACTAGTTGGGGTTTAACCAGCTAGATTCCTGACACCTAGGTCCAAGAGCTCATTTGATCTCCTTGATACAGAGACAGAGATGATTGGTTTGTGTAGGAGACTAGAAGGGTTTATGCAACCTAAGATGAGTGGGTCATATTGCAATGCAATAGTGGGACGAAGAGGAGGAGGACTTCATCGACTAATTGACTTAAAGGGTTTGATAAATTGGATAGTAGGTCATGTGTTAATTGCATTGAAGTATCATACAAAAACTATCAAAAGAGAGTGGTTGTATCAAAATGCAATGGGGGTGGTTATAAAATTAGTACCATCAACACCCTTAAGGAGTGACTGATGACTTTAGGGGACCCTTTAGTAAGCGTAATGGTTATGAATGCACCGAATGTTTACTGACATTTAAATCCATGGAAGAGATGTTGATGGTATTTAGGGATAGGGATGAGGAGTTCAGGTGCTGGTTTCAAATCTTGGTGCCTTGGTTAATCAATGAAGTAAGCGCAGATCAGCAGATTTTGGTCTCATTGGAGGGATTGCTGTTACATGCATGGTCTATTGAGTTCTTAGCTTAGTTAGGGGAGATATGGGTAGTGTATTTAACGATGGATCTGGTATGAGAGTGAAAAGAGCGATTAGTGCTACTTTGGGCTGTTGGTTACATCAGAGGTGGTTCTTTCCATGAAACAACAACCTAAGTCTCAAACAAAAAAGAAGTAGCAAGGGAAATAAGATAAAAGGTCAAAGAATCATACCAAGTCTAAAAGGGAGAAGATAATATCCTCTACGTGATTATTGTAAATAGACTAATCACATGTTTACATATTACTGAAAGGGGCCCAATCTTGTGCGTAAAATTTGCAACAAGAAAAGGTAAGTTAAAAGGATCTATTAGCAGAAAGGGAAGTAACTAGAACAGTAAGCACAAAAACCTCAGCATGCACAAGTAGTAGATGAAGATCAAATATTGGAGGAGCAGCCAACTCATCCAGCAAGAGTAGCGGCATATGACTTGTTGATAGTAGTTGTATAAATCACATGTCACCAGATTTGCAACTTTTTAAGAAGCTTGATGGATCTTTCACAACCAAGGTGAGAATTGGTAATGGTGAGCTCATTTAAGTTAAAGGAAAAAGTTATGCAGTTATCCATATAAATGCATGTATCAAGTTCATACCTAATGATTTATATGTGCCCAAAGTGAGTTGTGATTTCCTCAATATAGGGCAATTACTGGAAAAAGGATATATCTTAGTCCTTAAAAACAAGGCTTACATCATATTAAATTCCAAAAGTACCTTTCTAATCAAAGTACCTATGCTAAGAAAAACCTTACAGTTGAAAGCAAGGTACAACACCTTCCATTACCTATAAAAGCAAAAGATACTATGCTTTGGCATAAGAGGTTGGTGCATGTTAATTTTGCTATTCTTAAAATGATGCGAAGGAAGGGACTAGTGTATGGTTTACCTGAAGTTGTAGAACTCAAGTCTATTTGCGAAATTTGTCAACTTGGTAAACAAACTAGGCTGCCATTCTTATATGGAACTTCATTTAAAGTAAAGGAGAAGTTATAGCTCTTTCACAGTGATCTTTATGGTCCTATGGATCATGTGTCTTTGAAAGGAAGTAGATACTATGTCATCTTTATATACGACTTGACTAAATTTGCTTAGATTTTCTTCCTTAAATAGAAGTCTGAAATGCTAAGTGTCTTTAACCAATATAAAGTTTTGATTGAGAAGTAATTTGGCTTTTAGATCAAGGCTATTAGGTCAAATAATGTCTCAGAATACACATTTGAGTCATTCAAGGAGATTTTTAAAGATAGAAGGATTTAATAATGACTTACTATACCCTACTTACCCTAGAAAAATGAGCTGAGTGAGAGGAAGAATAGATCAATTGTAACCATGACCAGGTGCTTGTTAATAGGAAAGGGTCTTCCTAAGTCCTCTTGGTTAAAGGCAATAACTACCTTAAATAGGCTAATTACCATAACTTTTATTGATTCCACACCACATGAGTGCTAGTTTGGCATCAAGCCTTCCTTGGGTCATCTTAAGGTGTTTGGAAGTTTGTGTTATTCTCATGTGCCTCAAGCAAAGAGGAGTAAGCTAAATCTTAGAGCATTAGTAACTATGCTTATTGGTTATACAAACATATTTCATACTTATAAGGTGTATGACCTTATCACTAATGAATTCTTAATAGGTAGAGAGTGAAGCTTTAATGAAGCATTGAGATGGAATTGGAAAAAGGAAGCTATTAAGGTTGATGAAACCTTGACCGTAATTTCTAGTCAACCTTTGCAATCCATGCATTAGGAGTCTAACTCCTTAGAAGAAGATAATGTCGATAACTTACTTGTTAAAGGCACTAGATCTCTCACTGACATCTATGAGAGATGCAATGTAGCCTTCTAAGAACAATCATGTTATAATGAAGTATTAAAGCTCATTGGTTGGAAAGTTGCAATGCAGGAGGAGTTCCAAGCTTTGGAAAGAAACAACACTTGGATTTTAGTCCCAAGGCCTAAAGACAAGAAAGTTATGGGAGCTAATTGGATCTATAAGGTGAAAATGAATGTAGATTGAAACTTGCATAAACTCAAGGCCAAACTAGTTGCCAAAAGTTTTTCACAATAGGCAAGAGTTAATTATACAAATATCTTTGCTCCTGTGGTAAGAATGGATACCATCAAACTTCTTAAGGTAATGACAACTCACAACTAGTGGGTAGTGTACCAAATGGATGCCAAGTCCGCCTTCCAAAATGGTGCCTTAAACAACCACCTTGTTTCATCTTTCCTAGAGAAGAAGATAAGGTATACTTACTTTAAAAGGCTCTCCTAAAGCCTAGTATAGCAAGATGCACAATTACTTACTCAAACTAGGCTTCTCAAGGAGTGTGTCAAAAATAACCCTATATGTAAAAATGGAAGCAACATATATTCTTTACATTTCTCTCAATATGGATGATCTTATGATCATTGGAAACATTTGTGCACTTGTTCATCATTTCAAAGTAGAATTAAAGAAACAATTTGACATGATAGACTTGGGAAAAATGAATTACCTTTTAGGTTTACAAATCCACCAATCCTAGGAAAGTATTTTTGTCACTTAAGCAAAATATGCAGATCACATTTTATAAAAATTTTAGATGCAAGACTATAAAAAGGCAAAAAGGCAACTAATCTACTCATATTAGGTATCAAGCTCCAAAAAGACGATGGTTTACCAAAGGTTGATGCAAAGGAATTCAAAAGCCTCATTGGATATCTATTACATCTCTCAATTTCTAACCTCAATATCATGTTTTTTGTAAACATTCCATCTGCATTTATGTAAAGTCCCTCTCAATACCATTATAAAGTTGCAAAAAGAGTGTCAAGGTACATCAAAGGCATAACTAATTTTGGAATTATGTTCAAAAGCATAGGAGACAAGAAGCTAGAGGGCTATACTGATAGTGATTGGGCTAGATCAAGTGAAGATATGAAAGCACTTCAAGGTAAGCTTTTACTTTTGGTTCTTTTTTTTTTTTTTTTTTTTTGCTAGAGTTCAAAGAAACAAACTACTGTGGATCAATGTACAACTGAAGTAGAGTACATAGTTCTTGCTTTTGTTGTGAATCAAGCCTTGTGGATCAAAAAGATCACTGTAGACTTGAAGCTAAAGTAAAAGGAAGCCATCATCATCTACTATGACAATCAAATAGTCATTGCTCTATCAAAAAATCAAATAATGCATGGGAGAACCAAGCATTTCAATGTAGAGCTTAATTTTGTTAGATAAATGTAGGAGAATCAAGAAGGGGGACTAAGGCTCTATTCCCTCCAAGGATCAGCTTTGTAGATATCTTTACCAAAGGGTTGCAGAAAGATAGATTTGTTGAACTGAGGAAGAAGTTGGGGATGCAAAGTAGCAACACCAAGAAGGACTGAAGATCATGGTGCCCCTACTTTGCCATCCCATAAAGCATTAGTTAGTTGATTTTTATGGCATTTGGGAAGCATGTTGCAGAAGCCTTCCAGCAAATTATTCCAAACATTTTGTGTATTGATGTGTTTAATTCAAATTTGAAGTATTTTGAATTTAAATTAATGTATAATCATGTGAATTTGTGTTTAAATTCAAATTATAAAATTTGAATTTGTAGCAAATTTGTAAAGTTTCTGATATATATTGAAGAAGTAGCAATGAAACTGATGCTCTCTACACAAAATTAGAGGATTGTCACCTCACCTTGACCCTCCTCCTTACTTCTCTTTGTTTTCCTTCTGCCTCAAGTAATTTGTGAGCACCAAAAATCAAACCGGCAGGCTAACAGTTTCCACAAAAAAATCAAAACAGTTTTATCATCCATTTGCTTGGAGGAAAATCAATGTTTACTATATACCTTTTCATTTTGTGAGTGCTAGTATTTCATATAATGTTGAGGTGAAGTGATAGGAAGCTTCAAACCAGCAGGCTAACAGTTTCCACAAAAAATTCAAAACAATTTTATCATCCATTTGCTTGGAGGAAAATCGATGTTTACTATACCTTTTCATTTTGTGAGTGCTAGTATTTCATATAATGTTGAGGAGAAGTTATAGGAAGCTTCATGACAATGGCTAACAACTTCTTTTGATGTCCTAACAATCTCTCTCATTTTTGACATTGTTATGCTCCCTCACAAAAGCATTCTAATGGTTAAAAAATGTAGAATTTTATTTTTAAATTCTTGGATTAAAGGGGTTATAAAATTTGTAAGTGCAAATTGCGATCTAATAGATAAAAGAAAAAAAAAAAGTTAGAAGGGTTTCTTAGGGGTAAGGGACTTGGGAAGGCATAGACTAGAATCAGGCAAGAGTCACATACTAGAAAGAGATCTTTTGTTGGACCAACAGAAAGCAGCATGAAAAAATTGGATAAATGGAGATATTTACGTGTCTACTTCAAAGCCAATTTGCATTATTGCAAAGCAGGGTTAGAACGATGTTCTGAAATTGATTTCTCTGTAGATGTTGAAGGATTTTACTACAATCGAAAGTGATGTGTCTCATTACCTTGAATTGGCACATTTTCACACAAAGTGTACAAGATCTTCAGCGAGATAAAACATCAGAAACTGTGACAAGGTTTACAGAATACAGTCCTTTTCCTACTGAAAAGTCTAGATCATTCTGAGATTTAATGAAAACAAATGCTGGCTGTTTAGGATATGGTAGAGGCCCGTCACTGTTGAGCATGAGGACAACATCTAACATGGTTGGCCTGTCACTTGGATGCTCTTGCACACACAAGAGGCCAATCTGAATGCATCTCAAGGCTTCATGAGGAAGATATGATTCCTTCAGTAATGAGTCAACTACCTCCAATCCTCTGTCTCCTCTCCAATACTCCCACACCTGCCAAGTTCATAACATACACATCCATGGAATGAGTTTCGATTAGAGCATCAGCTAATAGTCACCTGACTTTCTTTCACTTACGTATCCAATCAAGCTCAGGGTGACATCATCCTGATAGAAGTCAGTGTTCTTCTTGCCACTTAAGATCTCCAGTAATATGACCCCAAAACTGAAGACATCAGATTTAACCGAAAATTTTCCAAACACTACATATTCTGGTGACATGTAGCCACTGCATAAGGACACGGTAAAAGCATTAATTTTCTGTGTGTTGCAATCTTCTATAAGCAAATGGTCTTTTCTACACCATGCATAAGACAGTATTCAGAGTCTGCGTCCCCATCTTAGGGTTAAAGTATAGTTAATGGCACTTCTGACATTCTGATTCTGTTTCATCCCTAAAGGCACAATAACAAAACACGAGATTCTTTTTGAAAAAGGGCAGAGAAGTAAGTCTTCCCACTATTGCAACTTGTGAGAAATACGGTGGTTAATGGTTTCCACATTTGAGTATATCTAAGACTGCATACTGATTGGCAAGGTAGCTGTTTCCTTTAAGGTTTTTATTAATAATTTCTGCTGCATTTTACGAGGCCAAATTTGAACACCTTATACAAACATGCATGCGCGTAGCCATTCAATTTCATTTGATAAGCTGCTTTAATTTCCTGATGAAGAGTCGTTATTATTAAAATGAATATCATACTTACTATGTTCCAACAACTCTTTTTGTCTTCTCTTGATTTTGTTCATCATTCAAAATTCTAGCCATACCAAAATCTGAGATCTTTGGGTTCATCTCTGCATCCACTAGAATGTTGCTACTTTTTAAGTCCCTATGAATAATCCTCAACCTGGAATCCTGGTGAAGATACATAATCCCACGAGCAATACCGACAATAATGTCAAAGCGTTTCCTCCAATCCAAGAACGATCTTCTTGTTTGATCTACAAGAAAGGTACCCCATTTAGATTGGTGTCGAAAAACATGTTCCTCTATTAATATCCTTTAGAAGCATTTATAACTAAGCAACAATGTAAAACAGGGCCAGCGATAATTCAAAGGACTTACCAAAAAGAAATAAATCTAAGCTTTTGTTTGGCAAGTATTCGTATATTAACATTGGCTCTTCTCCCTCAATGCAGCATCCTAAAAGCTTAACAAGATTCCTGTGCTGAAGCTTCGCGATCAACATAACTTCATTCGCAAATTCTTCCTTTCCTTGCCCTGAATTTTTTGACAGTCTTTTCACAGCAACCTCTTGTCCATCTGAAAGCTGACCCTAGACTCATGTTGCAAAACAAGAGCAAACCCAATTAAGTTAAGAAATCAGAGAACAATTCTACCATGCACATAGACTGAGAACTCATTCTATTTTGAGAAGTTACAACAATTCTACCTTGTAGACTGAACCAAAGCCACCTCGACCAATTTTGTTGGACTGGGAGAAATTCTTGGTAGCAGCATATACAGTGTCAAGATCAAAAAATTCCAACTCTTGATGACTCCTTTTCCCATGATTTTTCGCTGCAAAACTATCTTTATAGAGAACTAAACTTGTGGATTTGGATACCATCTTTTTTGCTTGGTTCTTGACTGTCATTGATCAGATTGAAAAGTATGATTAACATAAACTAACATATAATAGGATTTATGCAAACTCCATTCATTACAGATAGGCATTATGCCCCATCAGTCACGTAGGAAACAAGAGCTGTGAACTTCATCAGATGAAACAATCAAACACAGCACGTTCAAAAAAGGGCATAATAAGAATGTTGGTAGTCCACCTCTTTTTTTCCTGTTTTCGATCCAGAAACATGCAATCACAATAATGATAATCCATCCTAGAGAAACAGAGGCAATCAGACTTGCCAGTATTCTGTTCATTTCAGGAGATCCACTTGATTTCCCTGCATCCTGAGCTGCACAGGTGGGAAAAAGATTGATGTCAATACTGCAGAACAGAAAGCAGAATGAGAGGACAAAAAAACAGTGCCTGCCCTTGGCTTTTTCTCAAGCGGTAAAATCCAGGCATGAATAAAGTACCAAAGCAACAACACATACCTAATTGAAGTGCATCAACACAAATGTAAAGGTCATGACCCTCATCTGTGAAATCTATTGTTTCCATCAGTTGTCTATACCATGCCAAACAAACACTCCCCCTCCCAGGGATATTTACACTTGCGTACGCCAAGCACAAGATGTCTCTCATGCATAGCTGCTCACAGTTCATTTGACTCGTGTTCATGTTCACCCAAACAGCTTGTGATGAATCAGGTATCTTAACATTTGCCACTTTCAGGAACCCTCCTGTTTGCCCACAGACCAAGGAAGAATCTTGCCATTTCTTAATGCACCTACCATGACCATTTCTTATGTTCTGGCCCCCTCCAGACTCCGGTTCATACCCAGGTAAACAAGTACATTCCAAGCTTTCAACATTCTCAACATTGCACTTTCCAAAAGAACCACAGTTTCCGAATGATTCACACCAGTACCTAGGTAATGCCACGTTCTCGTTCCAGTGATTGTCACGTTCATCCCAAGATAGGTCCCTAATTAAGCCTGATTCATCAATCAATGTACGTCGGATTCGAGCAGAATTATCCTGATAGGCGACTTTGTACCCCCAATCTTCATTATCACCATAAGAATGATTGTCTGCAGATGCAAAATTGCTCCACGGCGCCAGCCCACTTCGCCAATAATTGTTAGTACCCTTGTGTAGAAAGAATTGTGGGGGGCCATCTGAATTGAACTTAAATGAGTAGTCTCCAGTTCCAGGGTCTTCTGCAGATCTCCATGATGTCAGGAATAGCTCCCGGCCTGTTTTCCTGTTTAGCCCCATGGTCATTCCATTAATCACCGTGTTTGTAGGATAATCAAAGCTTTGCCACACAATTCTTTTCCCACCGCTTCCATCTTGAACCAGAACCAGATTCCCTGAATCTAGCAGCTGCGCAACATATGCACTTTTTACATCCAGGGAAACACTGGGGGACAAAACTGCAACTTTTTGATCACTGTCAGCAAAGAGAACAAGTTCTCCATGATGATCGAGTAGCAGAGCTCCTGAGGAGCCATTTATGGGAGAGTCCTTGTTCGCTACCCATACAGCAGTCAGCTCTGACACTTTATAGAACCAAACCCCAAGATATCTAGACCTGGAATGACCAGGGCTGAAGAATCCCAATGCAAAGTTGTTCTCTTTTGAAATAAGAAATTCACCATCTTTGAGGGTCTGGTTTATGCCTATTGTGTCCTTCGAGGCTACAAGCAATGGAAGAAAAGAAAACAGAAACAGATTTGCAACGATCATGGCTGCTTCAATCGCCAACACACCAGAACATCAACTTAAAATGCCACATTGAGTTGCCATTGTTGACCAGAGAAGGAAAAATAATTTCTTGTGGCAGATTTTTTTCTCGCTGTATTCCTTCAAGGACTTTGTCCACGTTAGTCATATTTGATATCAAGCTGGCTAGCTGAGGAGATATTTTGCTATTTTTCAAAACTTTAAAAAACTACGACTCTTTGAAAATTATATAGTTACTTATTGGGTTACGTCCCATCCATGGTACCGTGGAAATAGAAAAACCAAATCCTACAAAAGTCAACCGGTCCAAATTTTCACTTCCCTCCTCTTAAACCCTTAAATTATTTTAATTTTTATTGCACCCCAAGGGCTTTAAAATCAAAAGGTAGATTTAAAAAACTGTTTTACGCCTTCTTTTATTTATGGCTTGATTTCCATTTTTGTTTATTAAATGTGAGACAGGGCCACCGACACCTAGCAAACACAACTTAAAGAGCCTTAGAATTAAAGAATTGCAAAGCACAAAAAACGCCTAAACTAAAGAATTCTACGAAAAACCCAAAAAAAAAAAGGTTTCCACCATCTTCAGAGAGTCAGCCAGCGACGTATCAAATGGAGCGAGAAATAAAAAAAAAAAACACAGAAAAAAAACCTTGAATGCGACGTATCAAATGCACTGGCTAGCATTTTAAAACCTTGAATAATTCCCCCATCAGATAGGTGCACAACAAGTATTTGTTGACCGTCATTCAAAGCCAAAAAAACAAAGGCTTACCTTTCAGTCTTTGTTTACTTTGAAAAATTGATGCGGGTGAAGGACTGAAAATTTCATCCACTGCACATTTATAGGGGAGTCCCTGTTTGCTACCCAAACTGCAGTCGGCTATGATACTTTGTGAAACCAAATCCCAAGATATCTATACCTGAAATGACCAGGGCTGAAGAATCCGAATGCAAAGTAGTTTTCTTTTGAGATTAGAACTTCACCGTCTGTGAGGGTCTGGTTTATGGCTATTGTGTTCTTCGAGGCTACAAGCAATGGAAAAAAGGAAAACAGAAACAGAATTCCAACGATCATGGCCACTTCAATGGCTAAACACCACAAAATCAATTTAAAATGCCTCATTGAGTTGGCTACTTTGACAAGAGAAAGAAAAATAATTTTTTGGGAACACTAGTCTCATTGCATTCTTTCAAGGACCTTGTCCGCACTCAGAAAACTTCCGTTGCCTTGCATATTTGATATCAAGCTGACTAGATGAGGATATCTTTTGCTATTTTTCAAAATTTCGAAAAACAACCCTAGAGTTAAAAACGATTAATTATAACATTATCACTTGTTGGGTTAAGTCCCAATCGTGATACTGTGGAAATAGAAAAACCAAATCTTACTGCAAAAAAAATTCCAGAGTCACAATCATGGTCACTTTCTGTATTGGTTTGCTTTGAAGAAACGATGGGGGTGAAGGAGTCAGAATGAGATCCACGGCAGCACGAGGACTGAGGTGGTGTTTTGGTAACTCCGACCTGACACAAGTTGCATTTACTGCAAAGCTAGCGATATAAATTATATGAAATTAAAAGAATAAAAAGTTCAAATAAATTAAAAGCAAAATACTTAAAATTTGATTAACTTAAAAGTTAATTAAACATAAATTCAAAAATAAGATTTTGTAAAATTTAAAATTTTAAAACTTTAAATTTTAATTTACTTAAAATGTAATAAAATCAATAAATATAAAATTCAATAAATTCAAAATTTCAAACTTTCAAAACTCTAATGAACCAAATCCCAAGATATATATACCTAACACGGCGAGGATTGGAAAATCCTAATGCAAGGTTTCTTGTTTTTTTTTTTTGGGAGATGAGAAGGTCCCATCTTTGAGAGTTTGGTTTGTGGCTATTGTGTCCTTAGCAGAGAGAAGCAAGAAATGAAAGGACAGAAGCAGATTTTCAGCAACCACGGTGACTTCAATGCCTGTGCACTGAAGTGGCACATTGCTATTTGGCATTCTTCATTTCAGTTCTTCACTGTGAAGGGGAAGACTTTGACCTCAAATCTTTGAAAATGGTATCTTTCGCCAACTAATCTTAACTATTTTATTTTCTAAACAAGACTTGGCACTCCTTAGGTCAAACTTTTTATCCTGAAGTATTCGTATAAAACTAAGTTACATTGATTGAGAGTATTAAAAATATAATTAATATGTCATTTAAAAAATATTTTTATGTGAAATTCTTGAGTTTTAATATTAAAAAGACTTATAATTTTAATTGAAATATTAAAAAATAAAATTTAAATTTAAATATCTTATATAATAAATATAATTTATAAATTTTATTCGTTAATATTTATTTTTTATTTATATTTTTTTTATCATGACAATAAAAAAATTGTCAAAAATATAAAAAACAATATTTCTAAAGTTTATTCCACTTCTTTCACCTCAGTCCTTGAGGATTATTTCCACCAACCACTTTCCACCTATCAAATTAAGGAATTCAAAAATGACCATGACACGCGCTTGCCATTGTCACATTATCCCTTTGGTCAACAAGTCGAAGAGCCAAAAAAATGTGAACTGAAACCACAACAAAATTACGGTTTTAGAGTTTTTCACGAACCATACTTTGACCTAGTAAAGCTTGAATTTTAATGACTTTGAATTATTTGACTAAATCATTAATGGAAATGAAAATTCAGAAAAGAAAATGTGCATATGAGACAACAGATGTGGGTTGGTGCCCCTTTGTTGCGACATTGTACCTTAGTTTGGAAAGTTCCTTACCCGTGTCCACTCAGAGGTGAATTGACGTTTAGTGTACCTTTTCAGTTTTTTGAGGGCTAGTATTTCATATAATGTTGATGAGAAGTGATACGAAGCTTCATGACAAGGACTAAAGACTTCTCTTGATGTCCTAACAATCTGTGTCATTTCTAGCTTGTTATGCTCCCTCAAAAAACATTCTATAATGGTTGAAAAAGTAGATTTTTATCTTTAAGGTCTTGGATTGAAGAGTTTACAAGATTTAACTTGCGGTTTAACAGATAAAAGAAGAAAAAAATAGCTAGAGGGGCTTCTTAGCGGTAGGGTACTAGGGAAGGCACAAACTAGAATCACGGAAGAGTCCCAGTAAAAAATTGGATAAGAGGAGATATTTAGGTGTCTACTTCAAAGCCAATTTGCATGATTGCAGAGCAGGATTAGAATGATGTTCTGACATTGATTTCTTTGTAGATGTTGAAGAATTCTATTACAATCGTAAGTGATGCGTCTCATTACTTTCAATAGGCACATTTTCACACAAAGTTTGGCGAGATAACAACATTAGAAACTGTGACAAGGTTTACAGGATATGATTCTATTCCCACTGACAAATCTAGATCATTTCGAGATTTCATGAAAACAAATGCGGGCCGCTTGGGATATGGAAGAGACATGTCACTGTTGAGCATGTGAACAAGATCTAACATGGTTGGCTTGTCACTTGCATGCTCTTGCACACACAAGAGGCCAATCTGAGTGCATCTCAAGGCTTCATGAGGAAGATACGATTCCTTCAGTGATGAGTCAACTACCTCCAATCCTTTATCCCCTCTCCAATACTCCCACACCTAACAAGTTCATAACATACACATCCAAGGAATGAGTTTCGGTTAGAGCATAAGCTAATGGTCACCTGACTTTCTGTAACTCACATTTCCTATCAAGCTTGGGGCGACATCATCATGATAGAAATCAGTGTTCTTCTTGCCACTTATGATCTCCAGTAATATGACCCCAAAATTGAAGACATCGGATTTAACTGAAAATTTTCCAAACACTGCACACTCAGGTGACATGTAGCCACTGCATAAGGACATAGTCAAAGCATTAGTTTTCTGTGTGTTTCAATTTTTTCAGGGTAAATGGTTTTTTCTCCACCATGCATAGGACTGTTTTCAGAGTCTGTCTTCCCATCTTAGGGTTAAAGTACAGTTAATGGCACTTCTGATATTCTGATTCTGTTTCATCCCTAAAAGCACATTAACAAAACACAAGATTCTTTTTGAAAATGTACAGACAAGCAAGTCTTCCCATGATTGCAACTTGCCAGAAAGATGATGGTTTGAAGTTTCTACATTTTAGTATATCTAAAGCCTGGGTATTGATTGGCAAGGCAGCAGTTTCCTTTAAGGTGTTCATTGATTTTTTCTGCTGCATAACACCTTATACAAGCAAGCATGCATTTAGCCATTCAATTCCATTTGATAAGCTGCTTTAATTCCCTCATGAAGAATCGTTATTATTGAAATGAATATCATACTTACTATGTTCCAACAACTCTTTTTGTCTTCTCTTGATTTTGGACATCATTCAAAATTCTAGCCATACCAAAATCTGAGATCTTTGGGTTCATCTCTGCATCCACTAGAATGTTGCTACTTTTTAAGTCCCTATGAATAATCCTCAACCTGGAATCCTGGTGAAGATACATCATCCCACGAGCAATACCGACAATAATGTTAAAGCATTTCCTCCAATCCAAGAACGACCTTCTTGTTGGATCTACAAGAAGGGTACCCATTTAGATTAGTGTCAAAATACACAGCTTGTGTTTCTGAATTATTATCCTTTAGAAGGAGTTATAACTAGGCAACAATATAGAATAGGGCCAGTGATAATTCAAAGGACTTACCAAAAGGAAATAAATCCAAGCTTTTGTTTGGCAAGTATTCATATATTAACATTAGCTCTTCTCCTTCAATGCAGCATCCTAAAAGCTTACAAGATTCCCGTGCTGAAACTTCGCAATCAACATAACTTCATTCGCAAATTTTTCCATTCAACAGTCTTTTCACAGCAAGCTCCTGTCCATCAGAAAGCTGATCCTAGACTCATGTTGCAGAACAAGAGCAAACCCAATTAATTTAAGAAATCAGAGGGCAATTCTATGCATGATCAAGGGGAAAAAGCAACAACATCCATGCACATAGGCTGAGAACTCATTCTATTTTGAGATGTTACATATAATTCTACCTTATAGACTGAACCAAAGCCACCTTGACCAAGTTTATTGGACTGGGAGAAATTCTTGGTAGCAGCACATACAGTGTCAAGATCAAAAAAATTCCAACTCATGATGACTCCTCCCTTCCCCATGATTTGTCACTCCAAAACCATCTTTATAGAGAATTAAACTTGTGGATTTGGATACCATCTTTTTTGCTTGGTTCTTGACTGTCCTTGAGCAGATTGAAAAGTATGATTAACATACACTAGCATAAATAGGATTCATACAAACTCCATTCATCACAGATAGGCATTATGCCCCATCAATCACGTAGGAAACAAGAACTGTGAACTTCATCAGATGAAGCAATCAATCACAGCACATTCATAAAAAGGCATAATAAGAATGTTGGTAGTCCACCTCTTTCCTCCCTGTTTTTGATCCAGAAACACACAATCATGATAATGATAATCCATCCTAAAGCAACAGAGGGGATGAGACTTGCCAGTATTCTATTCATTTCAAGAGATCTACTTGGTTTCCCTGCATCAAGAGCTGCACAGGTGGGAAAAAGATTGACATCAATACTGCAGAACAGAAAGCAGAATGAGTTGACAAAAAAACAGTGCCTGCTCTTGGCTTTTTCTCAAGTGGTAAAATCCAGCCATGAATAAGGTACCAAAGCAATAACACATACCTAATTGAAGTGCTTCAACATAAATGTAAAGGTCATGACCCTCATCTGAGAAATCTATTGTTTCCATCAGTTGTCCATACCATGTCAAACAACCACCGCCCCTTTCAGTGATATTTACACTTGCATAAGCCAAGCACAAGATGTCACTCATGCATTGCTGCTCACAGTCCATTTGACTCGTATTCATTTTCACCCAAACAGCTTGTGATGAATCAAGTATCTTAGCATTTGCCACTTTCAGGAACCCTCCCGTTTGCCCACAGACCAAGGAAGAATCTTGTTGTTTCTTAATATACCTACCTCAACCATTTCTTAGATTCCATTCCCTTAGGGACTCTGTTTCATACCCAGGTAAACAAGGACATTCCAAGCTTTCAACATTCTCAACATTGCACTTTCCAAAAGAACCACAGTTTCCCAATGAATGACACCAGTACCTTGGTGTGGCCCAGTTCTCCTTCCAGTGATCGTTGCATTCATCCCAAGATAGGTCCCTAATTAAGCCTGAGTCATCCATCACTGTACGTCTTACAGCAAAATTATCCTGATGGTACGTTATGTACACTCCATCTTCATTATTAACATAAGAATGATTGTATGCGGATGCAAAATTTTTTGACGGTCGCAGGCAACTTCACCAATAGTTGTTGGTACCCTTGTGTAGAAAGAATTGTGGGGGGCCATCTGGATTGAACTTAAATGAGTAGTCTCCAGTTCCAGGGTCATCTGCGGATCTCCAAGATGTCAGGAATAACTCCCGGCCTGTTTTCCTGTTTAACCCCATGGTCATTCCATTCACCAGCGTGTTTGTAGGATAATCAAAGCTTTGCCACACAATTCTTTTCCCACTGCTTCTATCTTGAACCAGAACCAAATTCCCTGAATCCAGCAGCTGCGCAACATATGCACCTTTTAAATCCAGGAAAACATTAGACGACCAAACTGCAACTTTTTGATCACTGTCAGTAAAGAGAACAAGTTCTCCATGATGATCAAGTTTCAGAGATTGAGGAGCCATTTATGGGAGAGTCCCTATTTGCTACCCATACTACAGTCAGCTCTAATACTTTATGGAACCAAACCCCAAGATATCTGGACCTGGAATGACCAGGGCTGAAGAATCCCAATGCAAAGTTGTTCTCTTTTGAAATAGGAACTTCACCATCTTTGAGGATCTGGTTTATGGCTATTGTGTCAAGCAATGGAAGAAAAGAAAACAGAAACAGATTTCCAAGGATCATAGCTGCTTCAATGCCTCATTGAGTTGCCATTCTTGACCAGATACGGAAAAATAATTTCTTGTGGCACAGTGGTCTCACTGTATTCTTTCAAGGACATTGTCCACATTAAGCAAACTCCTTTCGCCTTGCATATCATATTTGATATCAAGCTGACTAGCCGAGGAGATAGTTTGCTATTTTTCATAACTTTGAAAAATCACAACTCTTTAAAAATTATATAGTTACTTATTGGGTTATGTCCCATTCATGATACTGTGCAAATAGAAAAACCAAATCCTACTAAAGACAGCCGGTCCAAATTTTCACATACCAGGTCTTAAACCCTTAAATTATTTTAATTTTTATTGGACCAAGGTCTTTAAAATCAAAACTATTTCCTTAAAGTGCAGTTAGATTTCAAAAGCTGTTTTAGGTCTTTGTTTTATTTATGGCTTGATTTCCATTTTTGTTTATTAAATGTGAGAAATGGCCAACGTACCTCCACACACCACTTAAAGAGCCTCAGAATTAAAGAATTGCAAAGCACATAAAACGCCTAAACTAAAGAATTCTACGGAAAAATAAAAAGAAAAAAAGGCTTCCACTTTCTCCAGAGAGTTAGCCAGTGACGTATCAAATGGAACCAGAAAGGAAAAAAAGAAGGCCTATCTGCACTGGTCAGAATTTTAAAACCTTAAATAATTTCCCACATCAAATATGTACACAAGTATGTGTTGACCGTCATCCAAAGCCAAAAAAAAAGATTCAGCCAGATATGTACGCAACAAGTATCTGTTGACCGTTATTCAAATGAGAAAAAAAAGACTGACCTTTCTGTCATTGTTTGCGTTGAAAAATCGATGCCAGTGAAAGACTGAAAATTTGATCCACTGCAGCCCGAGGGACTAAGGTGGTGTGCTGGTAATAAATAGATGCGGCAAAGCTCATTTACGAATATTCCGATATAATTGTCTGAAATTTGTTTTGGTTAATAACTCAAATTATCTTAAATTAAAATAATTGAAAAATTAAATAACAGGAGTTTGAAATAAATTAGCACCTCTATTCGCACTCGTAAGTGATGTAGCCATGTCCTCCATCGTCGTTGGTGTGTCCCTCCAATCCACCACCGTCCCCTTTGCCCTTTCCAGAGAAACCTCTATCCTTGAACCGAAGGGAAGGGATAAGGTGGGCCGACTCGAATGGCTTGGTTCATGTTACTTATGCTTGTTCCCATTGCTGCTGGCTGTTGGGCTATCAAGATTGAGGCAGATGGTTATCGTATTCAGTCCATTATTTCCTCAGCATTTGGATTGTAGGAATGGACCGAAGTGGGTTTCACCTTGCTTAATGAACTCCAGTTTACCATGCTCATTGGGATGTTTACATTGGGCTCCATTGCCAATGTACCTGCTTGCACTATGGCCTATACATGCTCCTGTGAAGTTGGCCCCAGATTGGTGATCGGGCTGACCCTTAGCCTTGGCCCGGCCATTGTCTCTCCCGCCCCCGACTCTTACCTCCACCACCGCACACCTCCACAGTCTCCTCCTTGATGACCTTGTCAGGACCTAGATCAAAATTCTCCCCTAAACCAACCACTCGGAGATATACATTTTTAGTACATCAGGTGGCACTCGTTGAATTCGGTGGAACCACTGATCCTGTATTGGCCTCTACTCTACTGAACTTCATCCCTGGACTCTCTATGACACGGAGGACAAATCTCCTCCCATTGATCTCAACATCCACCAACAGTGGAAGAACCACCTCAGAAGTCACAAGCAAGCAGCCTAAAGTGACACCGATCTAATCGGTCCTTTTGCCCCAACAGCGTATCCATCCAAAGAAATTTAAGAAAACGTTGATTTTTCGAATTATATATTTATTTATAATATTATTTGAATTTTAAATATTTAAATTTTATATTTATTAAATTATATGTATGATAAATTTTAATTTTATTGAATTTTAAATATAAATTATTTTATTTTGAATAAAACAATGACATATAATACAATAAAAGAAATTTCGAATAGATTAAAGAGGAGTATGGTGGTAGCTCAAAGACCATAGCAATGCAACTCCTCAGGAGAGGATTTGAGTTCTTGAGAATGAAAGATATAGAAATTGTAAAGAAGTATAATGATAAGTTATTGAAAGTGATTAATCAAATAAAGATGTTGGGAGAGAACTTTTCAAATAAAAAAATAGTTCAAAAGGTTATTATGAGCATTTTAGAGAGGTTTGAATTTAAAATCTCTTTTTTAAAAAATTTCTAAGATCTTAATGTCATTTTTTTGGGTGAACTAATTAATGTACTTTAAGTTTAAGAGCAAAGAAGGCTTTTGAGACAAGAAAACAAAATTGAGAGAGTTTTTCAAGATTTCTATAAACAGAAAAGTCAAAAGTCAAAAGGAGAAATGGTAGCAAGCAAGTTGGTAAGGAACCTGAGAGTACCAAAGGCATTGACAAAAGATGGTACATTTTATGTAAACATTACAACAAAAAGGGACAATCTTAAAAGATTTACAAAAATAAAGATATAATATCTTAACAAAAGTCTTAACAGTCAAGTTAAGAGGTTTAAGTTGTTGATAAGGATTAACATACAAAAGAACACTTGTTTATAGCAATTTTGAATACTAGAAAGAGGGTTGTAAGAGTTTGGTTGGTAAACAGAAGTTGCATCAATCACATGTCTCCAACACTTGAAGTTTTTAAAACCTTTGATTAGAATTTCAAATCTAAGGTTATGATTGACAATGAAGAGTACCTTAATGTGTAATTCCTATTACTCAAACTCATACAAGTATTCTTTTTGTGCCTAACATCAACTAAAATTCACTCAATATTGGGCAACTCTTAGAAAAAGGTTTTTCTTTAGTATTTAAAGACAAAACTTACATCATTTATGATGATACAAATGCTCACTTAGTTAATGTGCTTACGAATGGAAGAAGCTTCCATTTAGACACAAAGAAACTACCATGCCTTGCTTTACCTATCATGATAGATGATTCATCTTTATGACACAAAAGGCTTGGTCACTTTCATTATGTTGCACTTCAAAAGTTATGGCAAAGGAAGTTAGTGAATGATTTGGTCCACATAGCTTAGTCTGATCTTACTTATGCATGCAAGACTTGCCAATTAAGGAAGTAGACTAGACTTGCCTTTCTCTTAACTCAACTCTTTAGAGCTAAAAGGAGGTTGGAATTGATTGACTCAAACCTTTGTGATACCATGAGAATTGATTCTCTCAATGGCATTGTATATTATATCATTTTTATTGATGACTTCTTTAGGTACCACTAGATTTTTTTCCTTAAGTAAAGGACAAATGTGGCTATTATATTTCATAACTTTTAAATCTAGATTGAAAAGCAAATTCAACATTTGGTCAAGGCCATTAAAATAAAAAATGCTTCAGAATTCGTTTATGGTTATTTTGAAACAATTTGCATCTTTGCTAGCATACAACAATAACTAACAAATCCTTATTCACCTAACAAAATCGCTTATATGACAGAAAAAACATAAATATAATGGAAATGGTTAGATACTTTATGACAAAAAGGAACCTACCTAAAAGGTTTTGGGTTGAAGTTACAACAAACTCTGTTTATCTTTTACATAGACTGCTAACTAAGTTTTTGCCACACTTGACTCCTTTTGACTCTTGGTTTTTTAGCAAGCCTTCCTTGAGTCACCTAAAGATATTTGGCAACATTTAATATACTTACATGCCTAAAAGCAAAAGAATCAAATTGGATTATAAAGTCACTCTTGCAATATTCATTGGTTACTTAACCATTTCTATAAATTATAGAATTTATAATTTACTTAACCATTCCTGCAATATTCATTATGCATGCCAAGTTTTGTTTATTAGATGAACAACAACAAACAAATCAATAGAAGTTTAGAATAAAACTTGGCATGTTCTATTGTAATAAGCAATAAGACTCTTCTCCCTTTTCCTTTTTTTTTCTTTTTTTCATATATTACCTCTCACTTCATATGTAATGTTTCTTATTGCATTGGGCCATTATATAAAGATGTAGGCTTTTCTTTTCTTTTTTAATTTAAAAAAAGAAAACAATTATATGGGTGACCCTATTATTGAAACATTATTTCTTTATTGGCAATGCAAAAATATGGAATTATTTTTGGTTGTTGATCTTCATTTGGCATGTTTTTTAATTATTTTCACATAATTAAATAATTTTTTAATAATAAATTGATAAAAAAAATTAAATTTGAATTAAATTATTTTAAATTTTAAATATTTTAAATTATAATTTTTAAAATTTTAAATTAAATAAATTTAAAATTATTTGAATTTATAATATTTCAAATTATATATTCATGAAATTTTGAATTTGTTGAGAGAGACATTTATGTTTCAGATTTATCAAATTTATAATTTAGTGAGTTTCAGGTTTATTAAATTTTAAATATATTAATTTTTAAAGTAATGAAGGGTATTTTAGTATCATTAATTAAAAAAGAACCTAAAGCTTTCTCATCATCGGAGTCTCAAAGTCTAGTTAGTGCCATCATTTATTATTGCCAGCCATTGCTGCTAACAACCTTGCCATTAAAGGAAACCATTTTCCGAACCACTAACCCCTTAAGAGTCCAATTCCAACCATCACACCCTCCAAAAAGCACTATAGCTCTCTAGATCTATGAATTTCTGCCACACATTGCTGCCATCATCGCCTGATCTATCTGTTGGGAATGGGCTTCGGGTTATAGTTCTTGAAGACAATAACAAAAGTAAGAAAAATAAATGAAAACAAGAGACAACAAATTTTATATGGTTCGGTTGATATGACATACATCTACAAGTAAAAGTGAGAGCAAATATTATTAAAGTGAAGAATACAAAAGAGACTTAAGAGCCTAGTTAACAAAAACTCAGATACTGGGATTATAGGCTCATGAAGATGGAGTTTTAACTTGTTTAATTTTCCCTTATTCACTTATACATAACTCATTACATGACTCCTATTTATAAGGAGTAAAGGTAGCCAACCATAATCTTATTCCCGATGTGGGATTTTGGCCTTTACCCTCAAAAGTCTCGATGTGGGACTTGAGCCAAAAAACTAACAAATCTCCACCTTGGCTCAAGTTTCACATGAAGTCATAGTAATAATGCTCCACCTTCTTCATAAACTCCCAAATCATCATAGCATGCCAATTAAGTCCAAACATTACTTGAATTTAACAACTAAAAGAGACTTTATAAGCATATCTGCAGGATTGTTTCTGATACTAATTTTTTGAATTAAAAACTTCCTCTCGGTAATTATCTCTGTAGAGATTGCATTAGTACCCACAACTATAGTTCCCTATAGAATATACAAATTTCTTGATTTGCAAGGTTTTATGACAATGAGAGCACCTTCACTGACTTTTAGAACTCCACCATCACCGATATACCTGTAGCCAAAAGTCTCAAGTGTTCCCAAAGAAATGAGATTCTTCTTCAATTCTGGAACATATCTAACTCGCGTGAGTGTTCTCACGATACCATCATAAGTCTTGATTCTAACCATACTAATCCTACCAATTTTGCAAATTACATAATTGCCTATCATGACAACTCTACCTTTAACAGATTCATAGGTGGAAAACCAATCCTTATTGAGACACATATGGTACGTGTAACCAAAATTCAAGATCCATTCATGAGCAGATCTTAATTTATCATTAGCAAAGAAAATGATTGCATCAGTCTCATCTTTTGCAACATTGGCTTGAACTGACTCATTACCTTTTTGCTTTTCCTTATCCTTGGCTTCCAGCTTCAAGCAATCAGCTTTGATGTGCCCTTTCCTTTTACAATAATTGTATACCAAATTTCTATGATTGGATTTGGATCTATTGAATCTTTGATTATCTGCATCCTTCTTATTTGATTTGCCCTAAACCACTAAGTTGTCAACTTGACAGTTACAATTATTCTCTTTAGTTATATCCTTGTCGATCTGTTCTTTCAACTTCAAAATGAACTTAATTTCTCTATAAGAAATAATTTCTTTACCACAAAGCATTGTTTCTCTGAAATATTTAAACAAATGGGGAAGAGAGTACAATAATAACAGGGCTTGATCCTTATCCTTAATATGAACATCTATATTACTTAAATCCAAAAGTAAAGAATCAAATTTATTCAAATACGACAATATAGATGATCCTTCAGGCATGTGAAGGATATACAAACTTTGTTTTAAATAAAACCTATTCTCCATTGTATTCTTCATATACAAAAACTTTAATTTTTCCCACAAATCTTTAATAGTAACCTCAGTAGCTACTTCTCTTAAAACCTTATCAAAAAGATTTAAGATGATACTTAATCTGGCCTTTTTGTCAAAACCAGCAAACTCCTTATTTAACATCTTTTCTAGCTTTTTCTGCCTCCATAGCAATGCTATGTCGACCCCATCTTGAACTAATATGACCTCCATCTTCAGCTGCCACATACCAAAGTTGACACTCTAGTTGAACTTTTTAGAATAATACATAGTTATAATAATAATGGATATTTTCCTAAAGAACCTAAACTAAGGCTCTGATACCAGTTTGTTGGGAAATGGGTTTCAGGTTGTAGCCCTTGAAAACAATAACAAAAGTAAGAAAAATAACTGAAAACAAGAGACATCAAATTTTACGTGGTTCGGTTGATATGACCTACGTCCACAAGCGAAAGTGAGAGCAAATATTACTAAAGTGGAGAATACAAAAGAGACTTAAAAACCTAGTTAATAAAAACCCAGATACTAGGACTATAGGCTCATAGAGATGGAGTTTTAACTCCCTTAATTTTCCCTTATTCTCTTATACATAATTCATTACATAACTCCTATTTATAAGGAGTAAAGGTAGCCAACCATAGCCTTATTCCCAATGTGGGATTTTGGCCTTCACCCTCAAAAGTTCTGATGTGGGACTTGAGTTAAAAAACTAACATTATCACTTGCGATCCACCTTTAGTGACCGAACCAGCCTAGAAACACTCCTTGTCACCAATCTGATGATTTTTAACCTGTTTTCAAAAAAAATAGTTCATCCCATAGCATTTTTGTCATTACCAGACTAACATCATTGCCATCAAAGCCCCTAGCAACCTTTGCCCAGCTGTTGCCATGTTTCAACCTCCACTTTCCACAACTAGGGCCCTAAACGTTCTAATTTTATTACTTGCATATATACTTTTCTGTCATCATGCGTCTTATTGCCTTGTCAACTTTGCTAGTTAAAAATGCCATTTGAACCATGCATCCTCTGCTCATCGGTGCAGCAAAGGTCCACTATTTTCCAATCCTCTGGCTACCAATATAACAGCCAAGAATGCGCAGAAATATTTCTGACAAATCATCAGAAAAGCCATCTCCTCTCACTTGTTGTTTTTGTCTATCATTGCCGCCACCATCCATCAGATTACGCAACATCATTACCCATCCACCAACTGCTTCTCCTAGCTATCTGATTGCCTAGAACAAAGTTGTTGAGTGGGCCCAATTTCTCTTCTTCTATGATATCATTATGAGAGAATGGTTCAATAACATCAGTATTTATCGACAATTTGCCAATAAGGGTGGATTCAAAGGGAATATGACAGATTTTTTAGAGGAAGGGAAGGGTGATAAATGTAGTGATACTGAGCAAGATGTTTCCAAGGGGGTTCCGTTTTGGCTTCATCAAGTTTAGCAAAAGGTAGAATGCAATTGATGCTGCCATAAGGTTGAATGAGGAACGGCTCTATAGCCACCAGCTGGGGTCTGACTAGCCAGATTCCTAACACCTAGATCCAAGAGCTCATTTGATCTCCTTGATACAGAGACAGAGATGATTGGTTAGTCTAGGAGACTAGAAGGGTTTGTGCAGCCTAAGTTGAGTAGGTCATATTGCAATGCAGTAGTGGGACGAACAGGGAAAGGACTTTATTGGCTAATTAACTCGGAGGGTTTGATAAATTGGATAGTAGGTCATATGTTGATTGTATTGAAGTATCATACAAAAACTATCAAAAGGGAGTGGTTGTATCAAAGTGCGATGGGGATGGTTCATGAACCTAGTACCATCAACACCCTTAAAGAGTGACTGATGACCTTGGGGACCCTTCAGTAAGGGTAATGGTTATGAATGACATTGAATGTTTGCTGACATTTAACTCTGTGGAAGAGATGATGATGGTGCTTAGGGATAAGGGCAAGGAGCTCAAGTGTTGGTTTCAAAGCTTGGTGCCTTGGGCAATCGATAAAGTAAGTGCAGATTGACAAATTTTGGTCTCATTGGAGGGATTGTTGTTACATATATGGTCTAATGAGTTCTTAACTTAGTTAGGGGAGATACGGGGAGAGTATTTAGATATGGATCTGGTGTTAGAGTGAAAGGAGTGATTAAATCAGTGTCGCTTTAGGCTATTGGTTACATTCAAGGTGGTTCTTCCCATGAAGCAACAACCTAAGTCTCAAACAAAGAAGAAGTAGCAAGGGACGTAAGAAAAAAGGTTAAAGGATCATACCCAGTCTAAAGGCAAAAGAAAATATTCACCATGTGATTATTGTAATAAGACTAATCACATGTCTACATACTACTAAAAGAGGCCCAATCTTATGTGCAAAATTTGCAACAAGAAATGGTAAAGGAAGTAGCTACAATAGCAAGCACAAAAACCTTAATAGGCATAAGCAATAAATGAAGATCAGAAATTGGAGGAGCAGTTATTTATTGTAGTAGCTAACCCTTCCAGCAAGAGTAGCGACATATGACTTATTGATAGTGGCTACATAAATCACATGTCACCAGATTTGCAACTTTTTAAGAGGCTTGATAAATTTTTTCACAACCAAGGTGAAATTGGTACTGGTGAGTTGATTTAAGTTGAAAGCAAAGATTATGTAGCTATCCATACAAATGTATGTATCAAGTTTAGACCTAATGTTTTATATATGCCTGAAGTGAGTTATGATTTGCAAAATGAGTTGTGATTTGCTCAGTGTAGGGTAGTTACTAGAAAAAGGCTATAACTTAGCCTTTAAAAACAAGGCTTACATCATCTCAAATCCCAAAGGTACCTTTCTAATCAAAGTACTTATGTTAGGAAAAACCTTCCAATTGGAAGCAAGGTACAACACCTTCCATTACCTATAAAAGCAAAAGATACTATGCTTTGGCACAAAAGGTTGGGTCATGTTAATTTGGTTAGTCTTAAAAAGATGAAACTTGTTAGCTTGGTAAACAAACTAGGCTACCATTCTCATCTGGAACTTCATCTAAAGCAAGTTGTGGCTCTTTCACAATGATTTTTGTGGTTTTAGATCATATGTCTTTGAAAAGAAGCAGGTATTATGTCATCTTTGTAGGTTTGCCTAGATTTTCTTCCTTAAATAAAAGTTTAAAATGCCAAGTGTCTTTGACCAATATAAAGCTTGGATTGAGAAGCAATTTGTCTTTTAGGTCATGGCCATTAGGTTAGATAATGAGTCAGAATACACATTTAAGTCATTCAAGTAGATTTGTAAAGATGTAGGGATTCCACAATGACTTATTACACCTTACTTACCTTAGCAAGATGAGATGAGTGAGATGAAGAATAGATCAATTGTAGCCATGACTAGGTGCTTCTTAACAGAAAAGGGTCTTCCTAAGTCCCTTTGGTCAAAGGCAACAACTACTTTAAACAGGTTACCTACCATAGCTCTTATTGATTCCACACCATATGAGTGTTGGTTTGGCATCAAGCCTTCTTTGGCTCATCTTAAGGTGTTTGGAAGTTTGTTATTCTCATGTACCTCAAGCAAAGAGAAGCAAGCTAGATCCTAGAGCATTAGTAACTATGTTTGTTGGTTATACAAACATAGGTAATACTTATAAGGTGTATGACCTTATCACTAATAAAGTCTTAGTAGGTAGAGACTCAAGGTTTGATGAAACATTGAGATGGAATTGGAAAAAGGCAGCTGTTGAGGTTGATGAAACCTTGACCACAATTTCTAGTCAACCTTTGCAATCTATACATTAGGAGTCTAACTCCTCAGAAGAAAATAATGTTGACAACTCACCTATTAAAGGCACTAGATCTCTCATGGACATCTATAAGAGATGCAATGTAGCCCTCTAAGAACAAGCATGTTATAATGAAGCATTAAAGCTCTTTGGTTGGAAAGTTGCAATGCAGGAGGAGTTCCAAGTTTTGGAAAGAAACAACACTTGGCTTTAGTCCTAAGGCCTAAAAACAAGAAAGTTATAGAAGCTAATTGGATTTATAAGGCGAAAATGAATGCAGATGGAAACTTGTATAAGCTCAAGGCCAAGCTAGTTACCAAAGGTTTCTCATAACAGGTAAGAGTTGATTATACAAATATCTTTGCTCCTACGACAAAGATGGATACCATCAAACTTCTTTAGGCAATGGCAACTCACAACCAATAGGTAGTGTACCAAATGGATGCCAAGTCTGCTTTCCAAAATGGTGTGTTGCAAGAAGAAATCTTTTTTGAACAACCACCTTGTTTCATCCTTCTTGGAGAAGAAGATAAGGTATACTTACTTAAAAAGGCTTTTTATGGGCTAAAGCAGGCTCCTAAAGCCTGGTATGGCAAGATGTATAGTTACCTGCTCAAACTAGGCTTCTCAAGGAGTGTGTCAAAAATAACCCTATATGTAAAAATAGAAGTAGCACATATTCTTTACATTTCTCTCTATATGAATGATCTTATGATAGAATTGAAGAAACAATTTGACATGACAGACTTGGGATGGATGAAATATTTTTTGGGTTTACAAACCTACAAATCCTAGGAAAGTATTTTTGTCACTTGAGCAAAATATGCAAATCAAATTCTATAAAAATTTCATATGCAAGACTATAAAGAGGTAATAAGGCAACTACTCTACTTATATTAGGTATTAAGCTCTAGAAAGATGATGACTTGTCAAAAACTGATGCAAAGGAATTCAAAAGTCTCATTGGATATCTGTTGCATCTGTCAATTTCTAGGCCTAATATCATATTTTCTATGAACATTTTATCTGCATTTTTGTAAAATTCCTCTCAATTATATTATAAAGTTGCGAAAAAAAGTGTTAAGGTACATTAGAGGCATAACTAATTTTGGAATTATGTTCAAAAGCATAAACGACATGAAGCTAAAGGGCTAACTTAATAGTGATTGGGCTAGATCAAGTGAGGATACAAAAACACTTCAAGGCAAGCTTTTACTCTTGGTTCAATTATTTTTTTGCTAGAGTTCTAAGAAACAAACTATTATGGATCAATCCACAATTGCAGTAGAGTATATAGTTGTTGCTTTTGCTGTGAATCAAGCCTTATGGATCAAAAAGATCATGGCAGACTTGAAGCTAAAGCAAAAGGAAGCCATCATCATGTATTATGACAATCAAGTAGCCATTGGTCTATCGAAGAAGCCAATAATGCATAGGAGAACCAAGTATTTCAATATAGAGCTTAATTTTGTTAGATGAATGTAGGAGAATCAAGAAGTGGGACTAAGGCTCTATCCCTCCAAGGATCAGCTTTGCAAACATCTTTACCAAAGGGTTGCAGAAAGATAGATTTGCTGAACTAAGGAGGAAGTTGAGAATGCAAAGCAGCAACACCAAAAAGGACTGAAGATCATCGTGCCCCTGCTTTGCTACAGCAAGATGACTTGGCAAAGCTGGCCTTAAACCCTATGTAACTAACTCTCCCTTGAAGCATTAGTTGACAGTTGATAGTTATGGCAGTTGGGAAGCATGTTGTAAAAGCCTTCCAGCAAATCATTCCAAATATTTTGTGTATTGATATATTTAATTCAAATTTGAAATATTTTGAATTTACATTAATGTATAATCATGTAAATTTGTATTTAAATTCAAATTATGAAATTTGAATTTGTAGCAAACTTGTTTTTGTAAAGTTTCTGGCATATATTGAAGAACTAGCAATGAAACTGATGTTTTTTTTGCACAAAATCAGGGGATTGTCGCCTGACCTTGACTTTCCTCCTTACTTCTCTTTCTTTTCCTTCTGCCTCAAGTAATTTGTGAACACCAAAAATCAAACCAACAAGCTAACAGTTTCCACAAAAAAATCAAAACAATTTTATCATCCATTTGCTTGGAGGAAAATCGATGTTTGTCATACCTTTTCATTTTGTGACTGCTAGTATTTCATATAATATTGAGGAGAAGTGATAGGAAGCTTCATGACAATGACTAACAACTTCTTTCGATGTCCTAACAATCTCTCTCATTTTTGACATGGTTAAGCTCCCTCAAAAAACATTCTAATGGTTAAAAAAAGTAGATTTTTATCTTTAAAGTCTTGAATTAAAGGGGTTATAAAATTTGTAAGCGTAAATTGCAATCTAATAGATAAAAGAAAAAAAAAAAAGCCACGAGGATTTATTAGGGGTAGGGGACTTGGGAAGGCACAAACTACAATCGGGCAAGAGTCACATACTAGAAAGGGATCTTTTGTTGGGCCAACAGAAAGCAGCATGAAAAAATTGGATAAATGGAGATATTTACGTGTCTACTTCAAAGCCAATTTGCATTATTGCAAAGCAGGGTTAGAACGATGTTCTGAAATTGATTTCTCTATAGATGTTGAAGGATTTTACTACAATCCTAAGTGGTGTGTCTCATTACTTTGAATTGGCACATTTTCACACAAAGTTTATAGGATCTTCAGCGAGATAAAACATCAGAAACTGTGACAAGGTTTACAGAATATGGTCCTTTTTCTACTGAAAAATCTAGATCATTCTGAGATTTCATGAAAACAAATGCTGGCTGTTTAGGATATGGAAGAGGCCCATCACTGTTGAGCATGAGGACAACATCTAACATGGTTGGCCTGTCACTTGGATGCTCTTGCACACACAAGAGGCCAATCTGAATGCATCTCAAGGCCTCATGAGGAAGATATGATTCCTTCAGTAACGAGTCAACTACCTCTAATCCTCTGTCTTGTTTCCAATGCTCCCACACCTGCCAAGTTCATAACATATACATCCAGAGAATGAGTTTCGATTAGAGCATAAGCCAATAGTCACCTGACTTTCATTCACTTACGTATCCTATCAAGCTCTGGGTGACATCATCCTGATAGAAGTCAGTGTTCTTCTTGCCACTTATGATCTCCAGTAATATGACTCCAAAACTGAAGACATCAGATTTAACCGAAAATTTTCCAAACACTGCATACTCGGGTGACATGTAGCCACTGCATAAGGACATAGTAAATGCATTAGTTTTCTGTGTGTTTCAATTTTTAAGGAGTAAATGGTCTTTTCTCCACCATGCATAGGACTGTTTTTGGAGTCTCTCTCCCCATCTTAGGGTTAAAGTACAGTTAATGACACTTCTGAGATTCTGATTCTGTTTCATCCCTAAAAGCACAATAACAAAACACAAGATTCTTTTTGAAAATGGACAGAAAAGCAAGTCTTCCGATGATTGCAACTTGCAAGAAAGACAATGGTTAATGGTTTCTACGTTCTAGTATATCTAAACCTGTGTACCAATTGACAAGGTAGCAGTTTCCTTCAAGGTGTTTATTGATAACTTCTGCTGCATTTTCCCAAGTCAAATTTGAACACCTTATAGAAACATGCATGCATTTAGCCTTCAATTCCATTTGATAAGCTGCTTTAATTCCCTGACAAAGAGTCGTCATTATTAAAATGAATATCATACTTACAATGTTCCAACAACTCTTTTTGTCTTCTCTTGATTTTGGTCATCATTCAAAATTCTAGCAATACCAAAATCTGAGATCCTTGGGTTCATCTCTGCATCCAATAAAATGTTGCTACTTTTTAAGTCCCTATGAATAACCCTTAACCTGGAATCCTGGTGAAGATACATAATCCCACGAGCAATACCAACAATAATATCAAAGCATTTCCTCCAATCCAAGAATGACCTACTTGTTGGATCTACAAGAAAGATCCCCATTTAAATTAGTGTCAAAACACACAGCTTTTGTCCCTTAATTATTATCCTTAGAAGCAGTTATAACCAGGCAACATGTAGATCAGGGCAGTGATAATTCAAAGGACTTACCAAAAAGAAATAAATCTAAGCTTTTATTTGGCAAGTATTCGTATATTAACATTGGCTCTTCTCCCTCAATGCAGCATCCTAAAAGTTTAACAAGATTCCTGTGCTGAAGCTTTGCGATCAGCCTAACTTCATTTGCAAGTTCTTCCATTCCTTGCCTTGAATTTTTCAACAGTCTTTTCACAGCAACCTCCTGTCCATCTGAAAGCTGACCCTAGACTCATGTTGCAAAACAAGAGCAAATCCAATTAATTTAAGAAATCAGAGTGCAATTCTACGCATGACCAAGGGAGAAAAGTAAAGACATCCATGCACATAGACTGAGAACTCATTCTATTTTGAGATGTTACATATAATTCTACCTTGTAGACAGAACCAAAGCCACCTTGACCAAGTTTGTTGGACTGGGAGAAATTCTTGGTAGCAGCATGTACAGTGTCAAGATCAAAAAATTCCAACTCTTGATGACTCCTCCTTTCCCCATGATTTTCCGCTGTGAAACTATCTTTATAGTGAACTAAACTTGTGGATTTGGATACCATCTTTTTCGCTTGGTTCTTGACTGTCCTTGAGCAGATGAAAAGTATGATTAACATAACTCACAAGCAATATGATTCATACAAATTCCATTCATTATAGATAGGCATTATGCCCCATCAATCACGTAGGAAACAAGAACTGTGAACTTCATGAGTTGAAACAATCAATCACAGCACATTCATGAAAAAGTATAATAAAAATGTTGGTAGTCCACCTCTTTTTTTCCCGTTTTTGATCCAGAAACACACAATCACAATAATAATAATCCATCCTACAGCAACAGAGGGGATCAGAATTGCTAGTATTCTGCTCATTTCAAGAGATCCACTTGATTTCCCTGCATCCTGTGCTACACAGGTGGCAAAAAGATTCACATCAATACTGCAGAACAAAAAGCAAAATGAGAGAAAAACAGTGCCTGCCCTTGGCTTTTTCACAAGTGGTAAAATCCACGCATGAATAAAGTACCAAAGAAACAATACATACCTAATTGAAGTGCTTCAACACAAATGTAAAGGTCATAACCCTCATCTGTGAAATCTATTGTTTCCATCAGTTGTCCATACCATGCCAAACAACGACTCCCCCTCCCAGTGATATTTGCACTTGTGTACGCCAAGCACAAGATGTCTCTCATGCATTGCTGGTGACAGTCCATTTGACTCATATTCATGTTCACCCAAACAGCTTGTGGTGAATCAGGTATCTTAGCATTTGCCACTTTCAGGAACCCGCCTGTTTGCCCACAGAACAAGGAGGAAACTTGTTGTTTCTTAATGCACCTACCTCGACCATTTCTTAGATTCTGGTCCCTTAGGGACTCTGGTTCATACCCAGGTAAACAAGTACATTCCAAGCTTTCAACATTCTCAACATTGCACTTTCCAAAAGAACCGCAGTTTCCAAATGAATCACACCAGTACCTTGGTGCTGCCCAGTTCTCCTTCCATTGATCGTCACTTTCATCCCAAGATAGGTCCCTAAGTAAGCCTGATTCATCCATCACTACTCGTCGGAATGCACCAGAATTATCCTGATGGTCGATTATGTACATCCCATCTTCATTATTACTATAAGAATGATTGTATGCAGATGCAAAATTTCTCCATCGCAACAGGCCACTTCGCCAATAGTTGTTAGTACCCTTGTGTAGAAAGAATTGTGGGGGTTCATCTGGATTGAACTTAAATGAGTAGTCTCCAGTTCCAGGGTCATCTGCTGATCTCCATGATGTCAGGAATAGCTCCCGGTCTGTTTTCCTGTTTAGCCCTATGGTCATTCCATTAATCAGCGTGTTTGTAGGATAATCAAAGCTTTGCCACACGATTCTTTTCCCACCGCTTCCATCTTGAACCAGAACCAAATTCCCTGAATCCAGCAGCTGCGCAACATATGCACCTTTTACATCCAGGGAAACATTGGGGGACCAAACAGCAACTTTTTGATCACTGTCAGCAAAGAGAACAAGTTTTCCATGATGATCAAGCTTCAGAGCTCCTGAGTAGCCATTTATGGGAGAGTCCCTATTTGCTACCCATACTGCGGTCAGCTCTGACACTTTATAGAACCAAACCCCAAGATATCTAGACCTGGAGTGACCAGGGCTAAAGAATCCCAATACAAAGTTGTTCTCTTTGGAAATAAGAACTTCACCATCTTTGAGGGTCTGGTTCATTGCTATTGTGTCCTTCGAGGCTACAAGCAATGGAAGAAAAGAAAACAGAAACAGATTTCCAATCATGGCTGCTTCAATCACCAACACAACAGAAAATCAACTTAAAATGCCTCATTGAGTTGCCATTTTTGACCGGGGAAGGAAAAATAATTTCTTGTGGCAGACTAGTCTCACTGTATTCTTTCAAGGACTTTGTCCGCGTTAAGGAAAGTCCTGTTGCCTTGCATATTTGCCAGAGTCAGCCTGTGACGTATCAAATGGAACCAGAAATAAAAGAAAAAAAGAAAAAAAAATTGAAGGCCTATCTGCACTGGCCAGAATTTTAAAACCTTAAATAATTTCCCACATCAAATATGTATACAACAAGTATGTGTTGACCGTCATTCAAGGCCCCAAAAAAAAACAGAAGACTTACCTCTCTGTCTTTGTTTGCTTTGAAAAATCGATGCGGGTGAAGGGCTGAAAATTTGACGAACTGCAGCACGAGGGGCTAAAGCGGCGTGTTGGTAATAAATATACGCGGCAAAGCTCGTTCAGTTTGGTTAATAACTCAAATCATCGAAAATTAAAATAATTTTAAAATGAAATAACGGGAAAATAAGAACCAAATTCATGTAAAATTCAAATAATTTTATTTTATAAAATTTAAAATGTAAATAATTAATGTTTAAAATATTAAATACTTAAAATTTAATTTAATCAAAATTTAATAGAATTAAAATTTAATATATGTATAATTTAATAAATATAAAATTAAAAATATATATAATTCGAATAACATTAAATATAATAAATTTAAAAATTAATAAAATTATAAGTTAAAATATCAAAATTTAAATAATTTAATATTTAAAATAATTTAATTTAATTTTTAATTTTTTTAATTTTATAAAAAATATATAAAATTTTTTTATTATTTGTATGTAAATATATAAATTTATTTTTAATTTTATAGTGATCAATTTAATTGAAATTAAAATTTTATAATTTTAAAAATATAACTTGCAACGGTTCTAAATTTTGTTTTTTCCTTTTTAAACTTCTCTACGGTATAATTGGTTTAAGATAACGACAACGTAACGTTCTTGTTTAATGTCTAGGGCTGAAGAATCCCAATCCAAAGTTCTGTTTTGAGATAAGAACTTCACGAGGTTCTGGTTTATGGCTACTATGTCCTTAGAGGCTACACAGGCAATGGGAGAAAAGAAAGCAGAAACAGAATTCCAACGATCATGGCCACTTCAATGGCCAACACACAACAAAATCAGTTTAAAATGCCTCGTTGAGTTGGCTGTTTTGACAAGAGAAAGAAAAATAATTTTTTGGAACTCTAGTCTCACTGCATTCTTTCAAGGACCTTGTCCACATTAAGCGAACTTCGGTTGCCTTGCATATTTGATATCAAGCTGATTAGACGAGGATATATTTTGCTATTTTTCAAAATTTCGAAAAACCACAACCCTCTAGAGTTATGCGGCTAATCATAACATTGTCACTTGTTGGGTTAAGCCGCAATCATGATAGTGTGGAAATAAGAAAACCAAATCCTACTGCAAAAAAAATGACGAAGTCCCAATCATTGTCACTTTCTGTCTTTGATTGCTTTTAAAAATTGATGGGGGCGAAGGACTCAGAATGAGATCCACAGCAGCACGAGGACTGAGGTGGTGTTTTGGTAACTCCAACCCGACACAAGTTGAATTGATTGAAAAGTCAAAGATAGAAATTATACAAAATTAAAATAATTAAAAATTTAAATATCTTAAAATTAAAATATTTGAAATATAATTAATTTAAATTTTGATTAACCATAAACAAACGTCAAAAGTTTATTTTGTAAATTTGAAACTCAAATAATTTTATTTTTAAATTTAAAAATTTTGACATTTAATTTATTTAAAGTCTAATAAAATCAATAAATACAAAATTTAATAAATTCAAAATTTCAAATTGTCAAAACTCTAATGAACCAAAATCCCGAGATATATATACCTAACATGGTGAGGGTTGGAAAACCCTAACATCTTTGAGAGTTTGGTTTGTGGCTAATGTGTCCTCGGCTGCGAGAGGCAAGAAATGAAAGGACAGAAGCAAGGAAATAAACACAAACAGATTTTCAGCAACCACGGTGACTTCAATGGCCTATGCACTGAAGAGGCATATTGCTATTTGTCATTCCTAATTTCATTTCTTCTCTGTGAATGTGAATGTGAAGACTTTGAACTCAAATTTTTGAAAACTGTATCTTTTTGTTGATAATTTTTAATTATTTTATTTTTTAAACGAAGACTTTGTTCTCGTAAAATCAATTTATTAATTTTTTATATTTAAAATATTGATATAAAATTAAATTATATCGGTATTAAAAATATAATTAATATATTTGTTAAAAAATATTTTAATGTTAAATTTTTATCTTAAAATTTAAGTTTTAATCTTAAAAAAAATATATAATTTTTAGTGTAATATTAAAAAAAATTAATCTAAATATTTTTTATAATTAATATAATTTATAAATTTTATTTGTTAATATTTATTTTTTATTAATATTTTAATTCTTACTTTTTTTTTTTTGTTTGTATGACGATACAAAAGAGTTATCAAAAACATAAAAATTATATGTCCGAAGTTTATTCCACTTCTTGACCTCAGCCCTGGAGGATTATTTCCACCAACTACTACCACCTGCCAAATTAAGGAATTTAAAAATGATCATGACACACTCTTGCCATTGTCCCATTCAGCGCACCATCCCTTTAGTCAACATGTCGAGGAGCCAAGGAAATGTGAACTGAAACCGCAACGAAAAAAAAGATTTTAGAGTTTTTTCGCGAACAACACTTTGACCTAGTAAAGCTTGATTTTTATTAACTTTGAATTATGTGACTAAATCATTAACGGAAATGAAAATTAAGAGAAGAAAATGTACATATGAGACAAAAGATATGGGTTGGTGGCCCCCTTGTTGCGACATTGTTTGTGTTGTTGACCTTAGTTTGGCGAGTTCCTTATCCGTTTCCACGAAAAATCGAAACCATTTTATCATCCATTTGCTCGGAGGCAAATTGATGTTTAATGTACCTTTTCATTTTTTGTATGGTAATATTTCATATAATGTTGAGGGGAAGTGATACGAAGCTTCATGACAATGACTAAAGTCTTCTCTTGATGTCCTAACAATTTGTGTCATTTCTAGCATTGTTATGCTCCCTTAAAATACATTCGATTATGGTTAAAAAAGTAGATTTTTATCTTTAAAAGTCTGGGATTGAAGGGGTACTTGGGAAAGCCACAAACTAGAATCACGCAAGAGTCACATACTTGCAAGAGGTCTTTTGATGGGTCTACACAAAGCAACAAAAAAAAATTGGATAAACGGAGATATTTCCGTGTCTAATTCAAAGCCAATTTGCATGATTGCAAAGCATGGTTAGAATGATATTCTGACATTGATTTCTTTGTACATATTGAAGAATTCTATTACAATCGTAAGTGATATGTCTCATTATTCTCACTGGAACATTTTAACATAAGGTTTACAAGATCTTCAGCGACATAAAACATCAGAAACTGTGACAAGGTTTACAGAGTATGGTTCTTTTCCTACTGACAAATCTAGATCATTTTGAGATTTCATGAAAACAAATGCAGCCGTTTAGGATATGGAAGAGACACATCACTGTTGAGCATGAGAACAACATCTAACATGGTTGGCGTGTCACTTGCATGCTCTTGCACACACAAGAGGCCGATCTGAATGCATCTCAAGGCCTCATGAGGAAGATATGATTCCCTCAGTGATGAGTCAATTACCTCCAATCCTCTGTTCCCTCTCCAATACTCCCATGCCTGCCAAGTTCATAACATACACATCCAGGGAATGAGTTTCGATCAGAGAATAAGCTAACAGTCACCTGACTTTCTTTCACTTACGTATCCTATCAAGCTCTGGGTGACATCATCCTGATAGAAGTCAGTGTTCTTCTTGCCACTTATGATCTCCAGTAATATGACCCCAAAACTGAAGACATCAGATTTAACTGAAAATTTACCAAACATTGCATACTCGGGTGACATGTAGCCACTGCATAAGGACATAGTAAAAGCATTAGTTTTCTGTGTGTTTCTATTTTTAAGGAGTAAATGGTCTTTTCTCCACCATGCATGGGACTGTTTTCAGAGTCTGTCTTCCCATCTTAGGGTTAAAGTACAGTTAATGGCACTTCTGATATTCTGATTCTGTTTCATCCCTCAAAGCACAATAACAAAACACAAGATTCTTTTTGAAATTAGAAAGACAAGCAAGCTTCCCATGATTGCAACTTGCCAGAAAGACGATGGTTTATGGTTTTTACATTATAGTATATCTAAGCCTGCGTATTGATTGGCAAGGTAGCAATTTCCTTTAAGGTGTTTATTGTTAATTTCTGCTGCGTAACACCTTATACAAGCATGCATGCATATAGCCATTCAATTCCATTTGATAAGCTGCTTTAATTCCCTGATGAAGGGTCGTTATTATTAAAATGAATATCATACTTACTATGTTCCAACAACTCCTTTTTTCTTCTCTTGATTTGGTCATCATTCAAAATTCTAGCCATACCAAAATCTGAGATCTTTGGGTTCATCTCTGCATCCAGTAAAATGTTGCCACTTTTTAAGTCCCTATGAATAATCCTCAACCTGAAATCCTGGTGAAGATACATAATCCCCCGAGCAATACCGGCAATAATGTCGTTGCATTTCCTCCAATCCAAGAACGACCTTCTTGTTGGATCTACAAGAAAGGTACCCCATTTAGATTAGTGTTGAAAAACGTTTCTTAATTATTATCCTATAGAAGCAGTTATAACTAGGAAACACTGTAGAACAGGGCCAGTGATAATTCGAAGGACTTACCAAAAAGAAATAAATCTAAGCTTTTGTTTGGCAAGTATTCGTATATTAACATTGGCTCGTCTCCCTCAATGCAGCATCCTAAAAGTTTAACAAGATTCCTGTGCTGAAGCATTGCGATCAACATAACTTCATTCACAAATTCTTCCTTTCCTTGCCTTGAATTTTTTGACAGTCTTTTCACAGCAACCTCTTGTCCATCTGAAAGCTGACCCTAAACTCATTTTGCAAAACAAGAGTAAACCCAATTAATTTAAGAAATCAGAGTGCAATTCTATGCATGACCAAGGGAGAAATTAATGACATCCATGCACATAGACTGAGAACTCATTCTATTTTGAGAAGTTACAATAATTCTACCTTGTAGACTGAACCAAAGCCACCTTGACCAAGTTTGTTGGACTGGGAGAAATTCTTGGTAGCAGCATATACAGTGTCAAGATCAAAAAATTCCAACTCTTGATGACTCCTCCTTTCCCTGTGATTTTCCGCAGCGAAACTATTTTTATAGTGAACTAAACTTGTGGATTTGGATACCATCTTTTTTGCTTGGTTCTTGACTGCCGTTGAGTAGATTGAAAAGTATGATTAACATAAACTAACATACAATAGGATTCATACAAACTCCATTCATTACAGATAGGCATTATGCCCCATCAATCACATAGGAAACACGAACTGTGAACTTCATCTGTTGAAACAATGAATCACAGCACATTTATAAAAAGGCATAATAAGAAGGTTGGTAGTCCACCTCTTTTTTTCCTGTTTTTGATCCAGAAACATGCAATCACGATAATGATAATCCATCCTAGAGAAACAGAGGCAATCAGACTTGCCAGTATTCTGTGCATTTCAGGAGATCCACTTGATTTCCCTGCATCCTGAGCTGCACAGGTGGGAAAAAGATTGACGTCAATACTGCAGAACAGAAAGCAGAATGAGAGGACAAAAAAACATTGCCTGCCCTTGGCTTTTCCTTAAGTGGTAAAATCCAGGCATGAATAAATTACCAAAGCAACAACACATACCTAATTGAAGTGCATCAACACAAATGTAAAGGTCATGACCCTCATCTGTGAAATCTATTGTTTCCATCAGTTGTCTATACCATGCCAAACAAACACTCCTCCTCTCACTGATATTTACACTTGTGTACGCCAAGCACAAGATGTCTCTTATGCATTGCTGCTCACAGTCCATTTGACTCATATTCATGTTCACCCAAACAGCTTGTGGTGAATCAGGTATCTTAGCATTTGCCACTTTCAGGAACCCGCCTGTTTGCCCACAGAACAAGGAGGAAACTTGTTGTTTCTTAATGCACCTACCTCGACCATTTCTTAGATTCCAGTCTCTTGAGGACTACGGTTCATACCCAGGTAAACAAGCACATTCTAAGCTTTCAACATTCTCAACATTGCACTTTCCAAAAGAACCACAGTTTCCAAATGAATCACACCAGTACCTAGGTGCTGCCCAGTTCTCCTTCCAGTGATTGTCATGTTCATCCCAAGATACGTCCCTAATTAAGCCTGATTCATCCATCACTATACATCTTACAGCAGAATTATCCTGATGGTCCATTAGGTACACCCCATCATTATTAACATATGAATGATTGTATGCATATGCTAAAGTTTTTGAAGGCCATGGGCAACTTCGCCAATAGTTGTTAGTACCCTTGTGTAGAAAGAATTGTGGGAGGCCATCTGGATTGAACTTAAATGAGTAGTCTCCAGTTCCAGGATCATCTGCGGATCTCCATGACGTCAGGAATAGCTCCCGGCCTGTTTTCCTGTTTAGCCCCATGGTCATTCCATTGATCAACGTGTTTGCAGGATAATCAAAGCTTTGCCACACAATTCTTTTCCCTCTGCTTCCATCTTGGACCAGAACCAGATTCCCTGAATCCAGCAGCTGTGCAACATATGCACCTTTTACGTCCAGGACAACATTAGACAACCAAACTGCAACTTTTTGATCACTGTCAGCAAAGAGAACAAGTTCTCCATGATGATCAAGTTTCAGAGCACCTGAGGGGCCATTTATCGGGGAGTCCCTGTTTGCCACCCAAACTGCAGTCAGCTCTGATACTTTATGAAACCAAACCCCAAGATATCTATACCTGGAATGACCAGGGCTAAAGAATCCCAACGCAAAGTTGTTCTCTTCTGAGATTAGAACTTCACCATCTGTGAGGGTCTGGTTTATGACTATTGTGTCCTTTGAGGCAACAAGTAATGGAAGAAAGGAAAACATAAGCAGATTTCCAACGACCATGGCTGCTTCAATGGCCAACACACCAGAAAATCAACTTAAAATGCCTCATTGAGTAGCCATTTTTGACCAGAGAAGGAAAAATAATTTCTTGTGGTACACTAGTCTCGCTGTATTCTTTAAGGGACTTTGTCCACATTAAGCAAACTCCTTTTGCCTTGCATATTTGATGTCCGCTGAGGAGATAGTTTGCTATTTTTCATGACTTTGAAAAACCACGACTCTTTAAAAATTAGATAGTTACTTATTGGCTTACGTCCCATTCATGATACTGTGGAAATAGAAAAACAAAATCCTACAAAAGTCAACCGGTCCAAATTTTCATTCCCCACATCTTAAAGTGCAGTTTGATTTCAAAAACTGTTTTATGCCTTTCTTTTATTTATGGCTTGATTTCCAATTTTTGTTTATTAGATGTGAGAAATGGTCAGCGATACCTCGCACACACCACTTGAAGAGCCTCAGAAAGAATTGCAAAGCAAATAAAACGCCTAAACTAAAGAATTCTACCAAAAAAAAAAAAAAGAAAAAAAAAGGCTTCCACCTTCTCCAGAGAGTCAGCCAGTGACGTATCAAATGGAACCAGAAAGGAGAAAAAAAAGGTCTATCTGCACTGGTAAGAATTTTAAAATCTTAAATAATTTCCCACGTCAAATTGGTACACAACAAGTATGTTTTGACCGTCATTCAAAGCCAAAAATAAAAAAAATAAAAAGACTTACCAGAGATTCAGCCAGATATGTACGCAAAAAGTATTTGTTGACCGTCGTTCAAATGAAACAAAGAAAAAAGACTGACCTTTCTGTCATGGTTTGCTCTGAAGAATCGATGCTGGTGAAGGGCTGAAAATTTGATAATATAAGTGGCAAATCTCATTCATTTTGGTTAATAACTCCAATCATTCAAAAATTAAAAAAATTTAAAAATTAAATAGCACTAAATCAAAATAATTAAAATTTGATGAAAAATTAATTAATATAAAATTTAAATAATTTTATTTTATAAAATTTAAAAATAAAAATAATTTATATTCAACATTTAAAATATTCTAAATTTTATTTAATTAAAATTTAATAAATTTAAAATTTTAAATATGTATAATTTAATAAATATAAAATTTAAAATATTTAAAATTTAAAATGTAAAATTTGAAATATAAAAAATTTAAATAATATTAAATATGATAAATTTAAAAATTAATAAATGTATAATTTAAAATATCAAAATCTAAATAATTTGATATTTAAAATAATTTAATTTAATTATTAAAATTTTTTTAACCTTATAAAAAATATATAAAATTCTTTCACTACTTATATTTAAATATATAAATTTATTTGTAATTACACAGTAATCAAATTAGTTGAAATTAAAATTTTGCAGCCTTTAAATGTACCCAACAACAAGTTTTTAAATTTCATTTTTTTTCCCTTTTTATATGGTATAATTGGCCAAGATAACAAAAATGTTAGATTCTTATTTAATATTTATTAATTATCGAATATGACCACCTACCACATTTGCCAATGCCATAACCCTTCAAGACCCTTGGAATTATGAATTAAAATAAGAAAAAAGAGACTAAGAGTTACGAATCAAAGAAGGCCATAACCCTTAATTAAGCTTAGCATAATCAAAAGAATGAATATATTAGAAACTTTTGGTCATTGTCATTGTAGAGAACGAGCTTTCCTTGATGGTTAAGTGATAGAATTCTTAAGGAGCCACCTAATGAAGAGTCTTTATTTGCCACTAAAGATCTTGATGGTGTCACCATTTTGTTGCCATATGCTAACTATTGCAAGTCTGCACAAATTTTCCTACATAACTTAAAAGTTGGTTATGATAGTTAAGGAGCTGTTGCAAGAAGTTGTCCTTATTTCTAGAAGCTTTTCCACTTTTTGAAATGCTATTAACTTGCTAACCAAGTAGATTAATCATTGTGTAATATCCTAAGTGTTTGATATTTGTACTTAATAATTTTAATTCAAATTTCAATTTGAAATTCAAGATATAAAAGTTGTAACTTCAACGACTTCTTGGTTTAAATTTGAAGTTTTTGTACTTAATATTTATATATCATGAAATTAAATCAATGAAAGGCATTTTAGTCATCTTTCAGTCAATCTCTCAAACTCTTATCCCTTCCTTATGTTATACTTGTCTTGGATTAGTTTTGTTGGTGTAAAACTAGAAGCTAAAAATCAATATAATATCCTTGCAATTGAAAGCAATAGTGGTATTGGAGCTTGAAAGTCCTCATGTCACCTGACCCTTATGAGGCAAAGAGAGTTCAAACACCTTAAACACCAAAGAGTCAGTCCTCATAAACCCTTGCATGGCTTTAACCACTTTTTTCACTCTCTACCTTGAAAATTCACTAATGAAAATTACACTTAACAGACTATCATGATAAAGGCTTATCTAAGAGTTTTTGACTTTTGGGAAGTAATAACAATGTGAAACTAATTGTTGCTTATGAGTAAGACAATATGTATAGTTAGAAAATCAAATCATTCTAACTTTATGTAGGTAAGGAATTAAATGGTGGATTTGTAATATTCCATATTTATCAAAGCACATGAAAAGTTGGTTAAACACGTGTCAAGGGCAATCACATGTCTCTAACATTTAAAGTTTTTAAAACCCTTGATCAAAATTTTAGATCTAGGGTTATAATTGGCAATGAAGAGTACCTTGATATGTAATTGCTACTGCTTAAACTCATGCAGGTATTAAACACGTTACTAATGTTCATTTTATGGTTTACATCAACCAAAAATTTACTCAATGTTGGGTCACTCCTAGAAAAAGGTTTTTCTTTGATATTTAGAAACAAAACTTGCATCATTTGTGATGATACAAGTGCTTACTTAGTTAATGTGCCTATGAATGGAAAAAACTTCCATTTAGACATAAAGAAATTATCATACCTTGCCTTACCTATCATGATAGATGATTCATCTTTATGGCACAGAAGACTTGGTCACTTTCATTATATTGCACTTCAAAAGTTATAGTAAAGGAAGTTGGTGAATGATCTAGTCCACATAACTCAATCTAATCTTACTTATGTATGCAAGACTTGCTAATTAGGGAAGCGGACTAGACTTCCCTTTCTCTTAACTCAGCTTTTTAGAGCTAAAGAGAGGTTGGAACTGATTAACTCAGACTTTGTGATACCATAAGAAATAATTTCCTTTCCTTAAGTAAAAGACAGAGGTGGCTACAATATTTCAAAACTTTTAAATCTAGATTGAAAAGTAATCTTAACATATGATCAAAACCATCAAAATAAATAATGGCTCATAATTCATCTATGATTACTTCAAAGCAATTTGCATCTTTGCTAGCATACAACAACAACTAATAACTCCTTATTCACCCTAATAAATGACTTATGTGAAAGTAAAAACATAAATATAATGGAAATGGCTAGATACTTTATGATAAAAAAGAACATACCCAAAAGGTTTTGGGTTGAAACTACAACAAACTTTATCTATCTTTTACATAGACTGCTAACTGAGTCTTTACCACACGTAACTCCCTTTAAGTCTTGATTTTTTAGCAAGCCTTCTTGAAGTCACCTAAAGGTATTTGGTAACATTTATTATGCTAATGTGCTTAAAAGCAAAAGAATCAAATTGGATTATAAAGCCACTCCTGTAATATTCATTGGTTACTTAACCACTTCTACAAATTATAGAATTTATAATATAACTTTTGGTAAAATATCTATAGTAAAGATCTCAAAATCCATAAAAGTGAAAAATGGAATTGAAACCTTTCAAATGTTTAAGCTGAGCAAAGTTAGTCCTTACATGGTCTCTAAATGTAAACATAAGATTTCTGTTTCTTTAAAGGAGAAGATGTTGATCACTTGCTTATAAGGGGAACTAAAAGCATTACAAATGTCCATAAGAGATGCAATGCTACAATTCTTTAACCCTTATTATGTCAAATGTCTCCTCTTTATGTTTATAATTCTAACTATAACCTCATAATCAATTTTGATTGTCATTCTAGTTTTGGCATAGTTCACTTCTAGTTCAAACGAAAATCATGGTTATACATAGTTATCAGATTTAACTGAAAGTTTACCAAACACTGCATACTCAGGGGACATGTAGCCACTGCATAAGGACATAGTAAAAGTATTAGTTTTCTATGTGTTTCAATTTTTAAGGAGTAAATGGTCTTTTCTCCCGCATGCATAGGACTGTTTTCAGAGTCTGTCTCCCCGTATTAGGGTTAAAGTACAGTTAATGGCACTTCTGATATTCTGATTCTATTTCATCCCTCAAAACACAATAACAGAACACAAGATTCGTTTTGAAAATAGAAAGACAATCAAGTCTTCCCACGATTGCAACTTGCCGGAAAGACGATGGTTTATGGTTTTTACATTATAGTATATCTAAGCCTGCGTATTGATTGGCAAGGTAGCAGTTTCCTTTAAGGTGTTTATTGATAATTTCTGCTACGTAACACCTTATACAAGCATGCAGGCATTTAGCCATTCAATTCCATTTGATAAGCTGCTTTAATTCCTTGATGAAGGGTCGTTATTATTAAAATGAATATCATACTTACTCTGTTCCAACAACTCTTGTTGTCTTTTCTTAATTTTGGTCGTCGTTCAAAATTCTAGCCATACCAAAATCTGAGATCTTTGGGTTCATCTCTGCATCCACTAGAATGTTGCTACTTTTTAAGTCCCTATGAATAATCCTCAACCTGGAATCCTGGTGAAGATACATAATCCCCCAAGCAATAGCCATACCAAAATCTGAGATCTTTGGGTTCATCTCTGCACCCAGTAAAATGTTGCTCCTTTTTAAGTCCCTATGAATAATCCTCAACCTGGAATCCTGGTGAAGATACATAATCCCCCAAGCAATACTGGCAATAATGTCATCGCATTTCCTCCAATCCTTCTTGTTGGATCTACAAGAAAGTTACCCCATTTAGATTAGTGTTGAAAAACACAGTTTGTGTTCCTTAATTATTATCCTATAGAAGCAGTTATAACTAGGAAACAATGTAGAACAGGGCGGCCAGTGATAATTGAAAGGACTTACAAAAAAGAAATAAATCTAAGCTTTTGTTTGGCAAGTATTCGTATATTAACATTGGCTCGTCTCCCTCAATGCAGCATCCTAATAGTTTAACAAGATTCCTGTGTCAAAGCTTTGCGATCAACATATCTTCATTCACAAATTCTTCCTTTCCTTGCCTTGAATTTTTTGACAGTCTTTTCACAGCAACCTCTTGTCCATCTGAAAGCTGACCCTAGACTAATGTTGCAAAACAAGAGCAAACCCAATTAATTTAAGAAATCAGAGAACAATTCTACCATGCACATAGACTGAGAACTCATTCTATTTTGAGAAGTTACAATAATTCTACCTTGTAGACTGAACCAAAGCCACCTTGACCAAGTTTGTTGGACTGGGAAAAATTCTTGGTAGCAGCATATACAGTGTCAAGATCAAAAAATTCCAACTCTTGATGACTCCTCCTTTCCCCGTGATTTTCCGCTGCGAAACTATTTTTATAGTGAACTAAACTTGTGGATTTGGATACCATCTTTTTTGCTTGGTTCTTGACTGCCGTTGAGTAGATTGAAAAGTATGATTAACATAAACTAACATACAATAGGATTCATACAAACTCCATTCATTACAGATAGGCATTATGCCCCATCAATCACATAGGAAACAAGAACTGTGAACTTCATCTGTTGAAACAATGAATCACAGAACATTTATAAAAAAGGCATAATAAGAAGGTTGGTAGTCCACCTCTTTTTTTCCTGTTTTTGATCCAGAAACATGCAATCACGATAATGATAATCCATCCTAGAGAAACAGAGGCAATCAGACTTGCCAGTATTCTGTGCATTTCAGGAGATCCACTTGATTTCCCTGCATCCTGAGCTGCACAGGTGGGAAAAAGATTGACGTCAATACTGCAGAACAGAAAGCAGAATGAGAGGACAAAAAAACATTGCCTGCCCTTGGCTTTTCCTCAAGTGGTAAAATCCAGGCATGAATAAATTACCAAAGCAACAACACATACCTAATTGAAGTGCATCAACACAAATGTAAAGGTCATGACCCTCATCTGTGAAATCTATTGTTTCCATCAGTTGTCTATACCATGCCAAACAAACACTCCTCCTCTCACTGATATTTACACTTGTGTACGCCAAGCACAAGATGTCTCTTATGCATTGCTGCTCACAGTCCATTTGACTCGTATCCATGTTCACCCAAATAGCTTGTGATGAATCAGGTATTTTAGCATTTGCCACTTTCAGGAATCCTCCTGTTTGCCCACAGACCAAGGAAGAATCTTGTCGTTTCTTAATGCACCTACCTTGACCATTTCTTAGATTCCAGTCTCTTGGGGACTTCGGTTCATACCCAGGTAAACAAGTACATTCTAAGCTTTCAAAATTTTCAACGTTGCACTTTCCAAAAGAACCACAGTTTCCAAATGAATCACACCAGTACCTAGGTGCTGCCCAGTTCTCCTTCCGGTGATTGTCATGTTCATCCTAAGATAGGTACCTAATTAAGCCTGATTCATCCATTACTACATGTCTTACAGCAGAATTATCGTGATGGTCCATTAGGAACATTCCATCTTCATTATCACTATAACAATGATTGTCTGTGGATGCAAAATTTCTCCATGGCAACAGGCTACTTCTCCAATAGTTGTTAGTACCCTTGTGTAGAAGGAATTGTGGAGGGTTATCTGGATTGAACTTAAATGAGTAGTCTCCAGTTCCAGGGTTGTCTGCTGATCTCCATGATGTCAGGAATAGCTCCCGGCTTGTTTTCCTGTTTAGCCCCATGGTCATTCCATTTCATCAGCGTGTTTGTAGGATAATCAAAGCTTTGCCACACAATTCTTTTCCCACTTTTTCCATCTTGAACCAGAACCAGATTCCCTGAATCCAGCAGCTGCACAACATATGCACTTTTTACATCTAGAGAAACATTGGAGGACCAAACTGCAACTTTTTGATCATGGTCAGCATAGAGAACAAGTTTTCCGTAATGATCAAGTTTCAGAGCTCCTAAGGAGCCATTTATTGGGAAGTCCCTATTTGCTATATTTATGCCTGGAATGACCAGAGCTGATGAATCCCAATGCAAAGTTGTTCTCTTTTGAGATTAGAACCTCACCATCTGCGAGGGTCTGGTTTATGCCTATTGTGTCCTTTGAGGCTACAAGCAATGGAAGAAAAGAAAACAGAAACAGATTCAATGGCCAACACACAAGAAAATCAACTTAAAATGCCTCATTGAGTTGCCATTTTTGACCAGAGAAGGAAAAATAATTTCTTGTGGCAAGGTAGCCTCGCTGTATTCTTTCAAGGACATTGTCCACATTAAGCAAACTCTTTTTGCCTTGCATATCTTATTTGATATCAAGCTGACTAGCTGAGGAGATAGTTTGTTACTTTTCATAACTTTGAAAAACTACAACTTTTTAAAAATTATACAGTTACTTATTGGTTTATGTCCCATTCATGATACTGTGCAAATTGAAAAAACCAAATCCTACTAAAGACAACCAGTCTAAAGTTTCATTCCCCACATCTTAAACCCTTAAATTATTTTAATTTTTATTGGACCAAGGTCTTTAAAATCAAAACCATTTCCTTAAAGTGCTGTTAGATTTCCAATGCTGTTTTACGTCTTTCTTTTATTTATGGCTTGATTTCCATTTTTATTTATTAAATGTGAGAAATGACCAACGATACCTAGCACACACCACTTAAAGAGCCTCAGAATTAAAGAATTGCAAAGCAAACAAAACGCCTAAATTAAAGAATTCTACGGAAAAATAAAAAGAGAAAAAAAGGCTTCCACCTTCTCCACAGAGTCAGCCAGTGACGTATCAAATGGAACCAGAAAAATAAAAAAAAAGGTCTATCTGCACTGGTCAGAATTTTAAAACCTTAAATAATATCCCACATCAAATATGTACACAACAAGTATGTGTTGACCGTCGTTCAAAGCCCCAGAAAAAAAAAAAAGACTTACCAGAGATTCAGCCAGATATGTACGCAACAAGTATTTGTTGACCGTCATTGAGATGAAAAAAAGAAAAAAGACTGACCTTTCTGTCATTGTTTGCTTTGAAGAATCGATGCCGGTGAAGGGCTGAAAATTTGATCCACTGCAGCCCGAGGGACCAAGGTGGTGTGTTGGCAATAAATAGATGTGGCAAAGCACATTCATTTTGGTTAATAACTCAAATCATTCAAAAATTAAAATAATTTAAAAATCAAATAACACCAAATCAAAATAAATTAAAATTTGATAAAAATTTAATAAACAGAAAATTTAAATAATTTTATTTTATAAATTAAAAAAATTAAATAATTTATATTTAATATTTGAAATATTTTAAATTTAATTTAATTGAAATTTAATAAAATTAAAATTTAATATATATAATTTAATAAATATATAATTTAAAATATCAAAATGTAAATAATTTGATATTTGAAATAATTTGATTTAATTTTTGTATTTTTTTTTATTTTACAAAAAAATATATAAAATTTTTTTACTATATATGTATTTGAATGTATAAATTTATTTTTAATTTTTCAGTGATCAAATTGATTGAAATTAAAATTTTTTAATTTTTAAATGTAACTAGTAATAAGTTTCTAGATTTCTTTGCTTTTTTTTTTTTTCTTCTTATATGGTATAATTAGCCCAAAATAACAAAAACGTTATATTCTTATTTAATGTTTATTAATTATCGGATATGGCCACCCACTACATTTGCTAGTGTCATAACCCTTTGAGAGTCTTAGAATTATAGACTAAGATAAGAAAAAAGAGCTTAAAATTTGCAAATTAAATAAGACCATAACCTTTAATATAGCTTAACATAATTCAAAAGAATGAATATATTGGAAGCTTTTGGTCGTTGTCATTGTAGAGATCAAGCTTTCCTTGATGGTTCAAGTGACAAAATTCTTGAGGAGCCACCTAATGGAGAGTCTTTACTTGCCACTAAAGATCTTAATGTGTCACCATTTTGCTACCATATATTAACTGTTGTAAGTCTGCACACAAATTTCCCCACATAACTTGAAAGTCAGTTACGATAGTTAAGAAGCCGTAGCAAGAAGTTATCCCTCTTTCTAGAAGCTTTTTCACTTGTTTGAAATCTTATTAGCTTGCTAACCAAGTAAATCATTCATTGTGTGATAGCCTAAATGTTTGATGTTTGTACTTGACAATTTCAATTTGAAATTCAAAATGTAAAAGCTGTAACTTTAACAACTTCTTGGTTTGAATTTGGAGTTTTTTGTACTCAATATTTATATATTATGAAATTGAATCAATGAAAGGCATCTTAGTCATCTTTCAATTAGTCTTTCAAGCTCTTTTCCCTTCCTTGTGTAATACTTGTTTTAGATTAGTTTTACTAGTGTAAAACTAGAAGCAAAAAATCAATATAATATCCTTGCAATTGTATGCAATAGTGGTATTAAAGCTTGAAAGTCCTTGTGTCACCAGACCTTTATGAGGTAAAGAGAGTTCAAACACCTTAAACACCAAAGAGCTAGCCCTTATAGACCCTTGCATGGCTTCAACCAACTTCTTTCTCCCTTTACCTTCAAAATTCACTAGTGAAAATTACACTTAATGGACTATCATGATAAAGACTTATCTAGGAGTTTTTGACTTTTAAGAAGTCACAAAAATGTGAAACTAATTGTTGCTTAAATAGATAATAAGTAAGACAATATGTATAATTAAAAAATTAGATTATTCTAACTTTATGTAGGTAAGGAATTAAATAATGGATTTGTACTATTCCATATTTATCAAAGCATATAAGAAGTTGGTTACTATAACTGTCATGATCTCAACAACAACTTTACAATTTATGAAGCATGGAATGACACTTGTATTATGTATGTTATTAAGAAAAAAGAGGATTATTTCCTAATACTCGAGCAAATCCCTTTACCAATAAACCTTATTGTGGCCTAACTAAAGCATTCTAGTGAGCAATTTTCTAAGCAATATAAGACTTTAACTTGCATTTACTCAACTATTACAAGGATTATTTTCAATAGGATAATGACATATTGACACAATAAAATAAGCTTGGGATTAATTGAAAGAGGAGTATAGTGGTAGCTTTAAGACTAAAATCATGCAACTTCTCAATCTTAGGAGAGGATTTGAGTTTCTAAGATATAGAAACTGTGAAGGACTATAATGACAAGTTGCTAAAAGTGATCAAACAAATAAGGATGTTGGGAGAAAACTTTCCAAAATAGAAAAATAGCTCAAAAGGTTCTTGTGAACATTCTAGAGAGGTTTGAATCTAAAATCTTCTCTTTAAAAGGACTCCTAGGATCTTAATGTCATTTTCTTTAGATGAGCTAATTAGTGCACTTTAAGCTTAAGAGCAAAGAAGGCTTCTTAAGATAAGAAGACAAAATTGAAGGAGCTTTTCAAGATTTCTATAAATAGAAAAGTCAAGCTAAAAGGAGAAATGGTGACAAGGAACTTAAAACTACCAAAAGGCATTGACAAAAGATGGTATTCACCAATATAAGTTTTTGCAAAAGAATCAATTATTTGTCTAAATTTTATTAGAAAAAACTAGATATTTTATGCAAACATTATAACAAAAAGGGGCAATCTTAAAAGATTTGTAAGAATAAAGATATGATATCCTAACAAAAGTCTTAACAATCTAATCAAAAGGCTCAAGTTGTTAATGTGGATTAATATACAAAAGAATACTTGTTTATTAGCAACTTTGGATACTAGAAAGAGGGTTGTAGGTGTTTAGTTGATAAATAGTGGTTGCACCAATCACATGTTTCCAACACTTGAAGTATTTTAAAACCCTTGATTGAAATTTCAAATCTAAGGTTATGATTGGCAATAAAGAGTACCTTGATATGTAATTGCTACTACTTAAATTCATGAGGTATTAAACATATTACTAATGTTCTTTTTGTGCCTAACATCAATTAAAATTTACTTAATGTTGGTAACTTCTAGAAAAAGGTTTTTCTTGTATTTAAAGATAATGCTTGCATCATTTGTGATGATACAAATACTCATTTAGCTAATGTGCCTATGAATGGAAAAAGCTTCCATTTAGACACAAAGAAACTATCATACCTTGCCTTACCTATCATGATAAATGATTCATCTTTATGGCACAAAAGGCTTGGTCACTTCATTATATTGCACTTCAAAAGTTACAGTAAAGGAAGTTAGTGAATATTTGGTTCACATAACTCAGTTGATTTTACTTGGTATGCAAGACTTGCTAATTAAGGAAGTGGACTTGACTTTCCCTTTCTCTTAACTCAGCTCTCTAGAGCTAAAGGTGGTTGGAACTGATTAACTCAAACCTCTGTGATACCATAAAAACTTATTTTCTCAATGGCATTACATATTATTATCATTTTTATTGATAACTTCTTTAGGTCTTGTTAAGATTTTTTTCCTCAAGTAAAAGACAGAGGTGGCTACTAGTTTCAAACTTTTAAATTTAGATTGAATCTCAAGCAATTATTCTTCTCTAACAACATTATATTAAGGCCATTAAAATAAATAATGGCCTAGAATTTCATCTATGGTTATTTCAAAGGCAATTTGCATCTTGCTAGAAATCCTCTCTGGAATACAACAACAACTAATAACTCCTTATTCACCCTAACAAAATGGCTTATGTGAAAGGAAAAACATAAATATAATGAAATGACTAGATACTTATGAAAAAAATAGAAACTTACCAGAAAGGTTTTGGGTTGAAGCTACAACAAACTCTATCTACCCTTTTTGCATAGACTACTAACTAAGTCTCGTCACACCTGACTCCCCTTTGGTCTTGATTTTTTTAGCATGCCTTAATCGTCTCTTCTTTTC
>CM075440.1:8754389-8932177 GCA_037832385.1 Rhizophora apiculata
GTTTATGGTTGTGATCAAATTTTCATTAGCATATTTTAAAAGGAGTTGTCCTGATTGTAGGGTCTCAGGTTTTGTTTCTCTTTATCTTGCCAATCATAGACAAAATGACCAATAAAGGTAATTAAGAGGACTTTGGAAGTGTGTCCTCATTATTTTGTAGGAGACAATTCAAAGCAGTGGACTAGATGGCTGTCATGGGCTAAATATTGTTACAACACCATATGATATTCTTTTACAACTATCTTAACTTTTGAAGCAGTTTATGGGAAACCACCTTAATCTCTAACTTTGTATGAGCTAAGAACAACAAAGAATGTAATTATTAACTTCAAATTGTGCCAAAAAGATTACATTCTCACCTAATGATGACAACTTCTTGCCAAGTTTGAGGAAATGTTGCAATTTACTTATGACAAAGGAAAAAAGGGCCATAAGTTAAAAGTTGGGGACTAGGTCTAACTTAAGGTTCAACTATATAGTGATCTATCCTTGACTATGACATAACAACTTAAACTAGTAGTGTGATATTATGGCCCTTAAAAAGTTGTGGAATGCATTAATCATGTTGCCTTCAAACTATTATTGCCTAAAGGAAGTAAGGTGAATCTCGTGGTGCATGTTTATTTACTTAAGAAGCAACTCTAGCCTAACCACGTTTTAGTTATTCTTCCAATTAACAAAGTTGACGATGATGATCCACATCCTTGAAGACTATAATAGTCCTAGTAAGATGGAATCTATTATGAATTTGTATAATTACATATTATTCTTCATATTATACTTTTTTTTTCTTGTCCCTCCTTACAAATATATGCGTACAAACTTTGTTGTATCCAAGAAATTTTTTTGAAATTTCCATTGGATATTTCTCATTTAATATTAAAAAATAACAATGACACAAAAAAAAGGAATAAAAATAATGAAAGGAAAATTCAAGATATTTCATGTATAATAAATTACAAAAGTCAAAATTAACACCATTGAACTTCTTAAAAACTAATGCAAGTTAATTTTTAGCTACTAAGCATATACTTCTCTTCATTTTTGTTGCTATTAACAACCCTTGCATAAACTAGACATTAATATATAATAGTTATCAGCGAAGTCACTATAGTAATAACATAAGACCAAATATTTTATTTACCAAAAAAAAAGGAAAAAAAATTATGGATATATGGTATTTAATGTTTGAAAATATCTTTTGTAGTGGATTGTTTCATATTCAAAGAATTTAACATATTTTGGGAATATAGTTGTCTTGAACATGCAAACACTAATTTTACTAACTTCTTTCAAACATATAACAATTAATTGATGTGTTTTGGGCTGGTATAGTACCTTGGGTTTGATAGACAGGTCTGCAAGATAGAGAAAGGTATGGTTACTGTTATTATTTGACATTAGCACTCAAACACCTAAGTCAGTTATTTAGAGGTGATGGATTAAGAGAGAAGTAGGTTTAGTAGAGTTAAATTGTCATTACCTTGTGAAGTTCCCAACTTCTCCCTAGGATCTACTAGTTTGTGATACTGAGAGGAGGGTGAATCAGTATCACCACAATTCGCAATTTGCAGGTGAGTGAACAACTTCAACCTCTTCTTAAAAGCGAACTCTTTCTCAGACTCGACTAAGGTAGATCTATTGCTACCTACTAATCACAATAGTCCCCAAAGTCACCTTTCAGACACCTTGCCTAATAGACAATTCGGATGTTCTTATTTAGGCTTTCGTTAGGTTACGGGTTGGCTGATACTTTAGCTGCGTTCACAACTCAAAACTCAATTCAAAACATATAATGTAAAGCAAATTAAGGACACACGAGATTTACGTGATTCTGTCAATGTGACATACATCCACGGTGGTAGGGACTCTCCCTTACCGAGACCATCCACTATACTTGAGAATTCCAGTTACAATGGATGTCTTAATTCTCTACTCCTTTCATTATTGCAAATACTAAGTAAGTACAATACAAAGAGTGTCACTTACTGTGTCTACCCTTCTTTTAACTTGTCTTGCCTCTGTTGAATTGAAAGGCTGCTCCACTGCCGCTTAGAAGTTCACCGTAACACGCTCTCCCTCTCCCCTCTTGAAAGCAAATCTGGAATACGTTGAAGTTCTTTACGATGCTGTGCGCGCGAATTTCTTTTCTACATTGTTTCACACAATTCCTACTTTCACCGTCTTACAGTCTCACCCGTCTCCTTATCTCACAATCTTACTATCTCACGGCTCGCCTGTCTGTTTCTCTCTCACCATCCAGCCAAATTTCTCTCTCCTACTGCCGGATTTCTCTCTCTTCTCGCTGGATTTTTCTCTCTTCGCTGGATTTCTCTCTCTTCACCGGATTTCTCTTTTCCGTTCACCCACTTGGCCGGATTTCCTTCCTTTTCTGCCGATGGTTTGCTTTTCTTCGTCCTACCGTCCAGCCCTGTCTAGCCGTCACTCTTCTTCCTACCAACGGTCTCCGATTTGGCCGTGTATGATTTTTCTCCTTCTTTTCTCTCTCTTCCCTTGTTCTGCCGTCGGCTCACTTGGTTGGCCGAATTGGGTTTTCTTTCTCTCTTTCCCGTCGACTCCTCTGTTCTGGCCATCGGGTTTCTTTTTCTCTCCTTCCCGTCAACTCTTTCTCTCTCTCGATAGTTCTATTTTTGCCGATGGTTCTCTCTCTCTTCTGTATCGTTATGCCGTTGCCCCCCTTCACCAGCCGTTTTGATCGTCTCTCTTTTCTACCGATGGTGTAGGGTTGCCGTGTGCCATGCTGTCTCCTCGCTGACCGTCTCGCCATTATGTCTGTTTCTCTCCTATCTCCGACGACGGCCTTTCTCTCTCTTCGTCCAACGGCTTCACTGTGCGGTTACTGTTCACTCGATGACACTGTTCACTCTCTTCGTCCTTACCGGTGGTGTTCTCCCGTGTAGGGTTTGGTGTTCTCTTTGATTGGTCGGTTGTTTAGGTTTTGCTGAATACCCAATATTGCCGACTCCTTCTCTTCTTGCTGTGTATGCAATTATGTTGGCCTTGCCCTATTTTTGTCTTCCAAGGTCTTTATATATCTCTTCCATGAAACCCTAATAGGGCTTACGTGGCGGATTTATGTTCTTGCCCTTACGCGTGGATTTACCTTCATATGGCTTTACTTTCTTGCACACTTAAACCTAGTTGACAACAATTACAACCCATACAAGGCTGTGGGAACAACAATCTCCTCCTTTGTAATTGTTGCAACACTCATAACAAAAGTCACTATGTAGTAGTTTTAACTCCCCCTAAATATGCACTCCCCCTTTCTTAACAGCTCCCCCTGCACTGTTGCTTCTCTCCCCCTTTGCCAACCAATTACAAATTTGAAAGACTTGCAAAGTAGAGATGGAGGATTCACCTGATTTTCAGGCTTGAGGAGGCATTCGCACAGACAGACTCATTCTGTGCTTTTTAAACAGCTCTGTGGCCAGAGATTTAGTTAAATCTTGTGTAGCCTCTTCAACAGATTTATGTTCAACTTGTGAAAGTAAAGCAGTAGCTCCTACAATTCTTCTTCTTGTTGTAAATCCTGCTGATAGGTCACCTGTGATATGATTTTCTTGATGAGCACTGGTCCACATTTTCTTTGGCTTTCTTTCTTGCATAATCTTAGTTGCAAGAGGATCTCTTTCTTCATCAATCACATACAAATTTCCAGCTATTCGCTTCCCAGCTGCAACAGTATTGCCTTTTTTACTCTTTACCTAGCAACCTGTTTTTGTGAATATTACTTTATGGTCTTCATTGCATAGTTTGCTGACAGATGTTAGATTATATCTGAGTCCTTCAACATGCAGAACATCTTTTAGCTTTCCTCTTCCAATGTTTACTGACCCCTGACCACTGATGTTGAGTGAATCATCATTGCTAAACTTAACTCTGCCTTCTCTTGACTTGTTTAACTTTGACAATTTACTCTTGTTTCCCGTCATGTGTGAAGTGCATCCATTGTCAAGGATCCACTGCTTATTCTTGCATTCAGCCTTTAATGCAATTTCAGCTATATTAGCTACCTCCCTTTTTGCTCTGTATTCCTTCTTCTGAACTGGCTGGAAGATAGCTTTCTCCTTTTTCACAGCTTTTACTGCACCGCTTGTCTTTACTGTGCCATTGAGTGTCTTCTCTTGCTCAGGAATAAGTGTCATGCATCTCTTGGCATTATGGGCATCCTGCCCATATCTTTCACACTGCTCCAAGTCTGCCAATATAGCAAACTTGTTCTTTGAAATCACTGGTTTGGGCCTCCACCAACAATCCTTGTCAGTATGTCCTTGCCTTTTATAGTATGTGCAAGAACTCATGACAGGTATTCTCTTCTGGATTCTATATTGTCTCCCCCTGTATGTAGCATCGTATCTTCTCAAGTTGGAGACATATACTAGCTTTCTCCACCAGCAGTTAATTGCCTTATGACCCCAAACTCCACAATAAAGGCAATGACCTTGAAACTGCCTCTTCTTGAGTCTGATCACAGCTTGTCTTCTTTTGTTCATCACTTGCTGTGTAGGCAAAGTAGCTGGTTTCTTTGCTTGTGTGACTTTCATTTCAGTCACCTTCTTCTCCTTCTTCTATTCAGCTGTAGCTCTCTGCTGGCTGACTTTCTTTTCTTTCTAAGATGTAGCAGCTATGGGCTGCTGCTTTTTAACCACATACATCATTTTTGGCCTTGGCTTTGGTTTGATAACTATCTTCTCTTCTTCAGTTATCTTCACCTGAGTCACAGCCTTCTCTTTCAACTTCTGTGGCACAGTCTCATTCTTCTTTTCTCTTGCAGAACTTGTTTCTTCTATCACTTTAAACATCCGTAAGTTTTTCTCACTTTTATTGAGTTGTTGCTGAAGTCTCAACAACTCTATCTCCATTTTTTCAATTGTTAAAGTCCTTAAGCCAAGCTCTATTGTAAGGTCTTCACATATTTTGATCTGTTCTTCAAATCTTCTCTTCAAGTCAATATGTTCAACCCTTATTTCATCATTTTGACTTTCAGCTTCCTCAGACTTTGCTTCAACTTGTTTTATGTGAGCCTCCAACCTTTTTATGGTTCTTCCCCTTTTGATTATCTCCTTTGAGGCTGCTTCCAACTCAGCTTCAAGATCTGGCTTTTCTTCATCAACCTCCTCTTCCTCTTTAGAGGTTGAACTACCACCTTTAACTGATGCCATAAAGGCATGCTCATCTGATGATTCTTCATCTTCCTCTTCATCAGCTTTTTTTATCTGACTCACATAACTCTTAAATGAGTCTCTCTTTTTCCTCTGTGGGTTGACAGTCTTTTTACTGGACTTCTTTGATTTGAATGATGTTCTTCTCCATCTTGAATTTGGCTCATTATCATCATCCTCATCTTCATCATTGAGTTTCACTTTGCACTGAGAAGCAAAGTGTCCAGTTTACCCACAACGATAACATCTCAAGGCCAGTTGTCCTTTTCCCTTCTTAGACCCCCTTTTGAATTTCCTAGTGAAATAAGCCAATACTTCACCTGCACTTTCTTCCTCCTCATCATCATCATTATCCTCACTGGATGATTCTTCTTTTTCTTTTATCTTCAAGTGTTTCATAACTTTGAAAGCTACCTCCTTTGATACCTTTGACGTTGAGGAGCTCTCAGTCGACTTTATTCTTATCTCATATGCAATGAGATTGCATTGAAAATCATGCAGAGACATAGAGTTGAGATCTCTACTCTCCTCTATGGCTGCCACCTTTGAAGCAAACCTTTCAGGCAAAATTCTCAGAATTTTCTTCACAATCAATGAGTCATTCTTGTTCTTCCCATGACTTCTTAGGTCGTTTACAGCGTTAATAACCCTGGTGAAGAACTTTTGAACTGTCTCATTTTTCTACATTCTAAGAGATTCATATCTCTCCTTGAACACTTGAAGCTTAGCCTCCTTCATTCTGCCATCACCTTCATAGACTTTCTACAATCTGTCCCATATCTCCTTGGCAGATTTGCAGTCCATAACTTTAGCATACTCAGCATCTGTCAATGCTGAAATGATGACATTTGAGGCCTTCCCATTTATCTCGAACTGCCTTAACTCCTTTGGGGTTGGGTCTTTACCTTCTTCCGGAGCCACAAAACCCTCCTGTACGCATTTCACCACGTTTATGCCCATGGTTGCAAATACCACTTGCATTCTTGCTCTCCACATATGATAGTTGGTTCCGTTGAAGATTATAACCTTCTTACTGTAAGTGGTGCTAGTGCTGGTACCGGCTTCCATTTCTTAATATGCTGAACAAGTCAAATTTTTAGATCCCTTCAAAGTAGTACACCAACCTGTTAAGCTTTAAACTGGTGAACTTGTGCTCTGATACCAATTAAAGTTCCCGACTTCTCGCTAGGATCTACTAGTTTGTGATACTGAGAGAGGGTGAATTAGTATCACCACAATTCGCAATTTGCAGGTGAGTGAACAACTTTAACCTCTTCTTAAAAGTGAACTCTTTCTCAGACTCGACTAAGGTAGATCTATTGCTACCTACTAATCACAATAGTCCCCAAAGTCACCTTTCAGACACCTTGCCTAATAGACAATCGGGATGTTCTTGTTTACGCCTTCGTTAGGTTACGGGTTGGCTGATACTTTAATTGTGTTCACAACTCAAAACTCAATTCAAAACACATAATGTAAAGCAAATTAAGGACACACGAGATTTACGTGGTTCCGTCAATGTGACGTGCATCCACGGTGGTAGGGACTCTCCCTTACCGAGACCATCCACTATACTTGAGAATTCCAGTTACAATGGATGTCTTAATTCTCTTCTCCTTTCTCTATTGCAAATACTAAGCAAGTATAATACAAAGAGTGTCACTTACTATGTCTACCCTTCTTTTAACTTGTCTTGCCTTTGTTGAATTGAAAGGTTGCTCCACTGCCGCTTAGAAGTTCACCGCAATGCTCTTTAACCTCTCTTGAAGAAATCTGGAAATACGTTGAGTTCTTTACATGCTTCGCCGAATTTCTTTTCTACGTTGTTTCACACAATTCCTACTTTTACCGTCTTACGGTCTCACCCGTCTCCTTGTCTCACAATCTTACTGTCTTACGGCTCGCCTGTTCGTTTCTCTCTCACCGTCCAGCCGAATTTCTCTCTCCTACCATTGGATTTCTCTCTCTTCTTGCCAAATTTCTCTCTCTTCGCCGGATTTCTCTTTTCCGTTCACCCACTTGGCCGGATTTCCTTCCTTTTCTGCTGATGGTCTGCTTTTCTTCGTCCTGCCATCCAGCCCTGTCTAGCCGTCACTCTTCTTCCTGCCGACGGTCTCCGATTTGGCCGTGTATGATTTTTCTCCTTCTTTTCTCTCTCTTCCCTTGTTCTGCCGTCGGCTCACTTGGTTGGCCGAACTGGGTTTTCTTTCTCTCCTTCCTGTCGACTCCTCTGTTCTGGCTGTTGGGTTTCCTTTTCTCTCCTTCCCGTCAACTCTTTCTCTATCTCGACGGTTCTGTTTTTGCCGATGGTTCTCTCTCTCTTCCGTATCATTCTGCCGTCGCCCCCCTTCACCAGCCGTTTCAATTGTCTCTCTTTTCTACTGATGGTGTAGGGTTGCCGTGTGCCATGCTGTCTCCTCGCCGACCATCTCGCCGTTATGTCCATTTCTCTCCTATCTCCGACGATGGCCTTTCTCTCTCTTCCAAGCGTTTTCTCTCTCTTCGTCCAACGGCTTCACTGTGCGGTTACTGTTCACTCGACGGCACTGTTCACTCTCTTCGTCCTTACCGGTGGTGTTCCCCCATATAGGGTTTGGTGTTCTCTTTGATTGGTCGGTTGTTTAGGTTTTGCTAAATACCCAATATTGCCGACTCCTTCTCTTCTTGCCATGTATGCAATTGTGTTGGCCTTGCCCTATTTTTGTCTTCCAAGGTCTTTATATATCTCTTCCATGAAACCCTAATGGGGCTTATGTGGCAGATTTATGTTCTTGCCCTTACGCGTGGATTTACCTTCATGTGACTTTACTTTCTTACACACTTAAACCTAGTTGACAACAATTACAACCCATACAAGGCTGTGGGAACAACACCTTGGTTAGTAACTTCAAATGTTGATGTGATGGCTAACTAAGCTTAAGGGATGTTGTTCATTCGTGGTAGGCAATTGAGCTTTAAGTTAAGCTTGAGATGGAGCTCAAGCTCGATAATGAATCTAAACTTCCATGCTATTACAAGCTCGTAGCTTTCATTAGACCCTAGCCTTAAGGGGATTGAGCTAACTTTTTATAATTGGTAAAAGCCAAATGTTAAGACCAACTAAAGAAGTATGATTAGTTTGCTATGATTGTGGACTACATTAGGTATTCCTGGATCAATGGCACATTTCATTGTCATTGAATGGATGAAGTTAAGTAAATGGTTATATAAGTGACGTTAAAATTCAAAGAACATTTTAGCTTTTTGGCACTTAATAGTACTTATAGTTTTTAAGTACCTTAAGCTCTTTCCTTATGAGTCTTTAATTTCTTGGAAAACCAAATAAAGGCCTTTATAGTAAGCTTCATTGCATATATTACAACACAAGATACCACCACTCTAGTAGCTCTTTACTATTTAAGTAGGGAGCCAAGGCCTTTGCATTAAGTAGAGCCTAATACTGAAACCCTTAATGAAAATAACCATCCTCTAGCATTAGAGAATCAAGTGAAACAAGACTAGGTAGGAATCCCCTAAGCTAGGAGCAAAGGTTAAGACATCCTTATTTGGCAGCCACTAGAAGACACATCTTTTTGGCCCTATGCCATCATTGGCATATATCTTGAACCCTTTCCCCTCATTTCATAGCAAAGTGTTAGGAAGCCACAAGGGAAGGAGGTGGTGGACTTAAAAAATTGCCTCCCTTCAATAAGGAAATGACTAGCTAGCTCAATAATTAAAGGACATGCAGGACCAAAGAGTGGCTTTAAAAGAATCAAAGTGTGTATTGGTTAGAGAATCTCAAAATGGCCTTAAGCTTCTCCTCTCAAAAGAATTAAAAGTACTTCAATTTAAGACAAGTTCAAGTTCCTTACATTGGATACCTACGATGGGACTATGTATCTAATGGAACATTGAAGTTGGTTTTGAACTCTTATGTCACTCCATGAAGCCTTAGATATGACCATCGCAACACTTTCACTACCACATTGAAGGATGTAGCATTGGTATTTCAAGCTCCTAATTCACTTCATTAAGAACATTGAACAACTCAAAGACCTATTTGTAGTCAAATTCATCATAAGAAAGAGATGTAAAATGAATTCTTTGGCCCTCATCCCTATTCGTAAAAGGCCAAATGAACACTTTAGAGTGTTTATAGCCTAATTTAACATAGTGAGGCTAGATGTTGAGGACTTGAAGCTCAAAATTGCTAAGGTCGTCTTCACCAATAGCTTGCAAAAGTCCAAGTTTACTTTCTCCTTGGTCAAGACACCACTACAAGTCTTTATTGATCTTATGACGTGGGTTGAGGGATTCATTGACATAAAGGAGACTAATCAAGCTTGTGATGAAATGAGCAAATCTTGAGTGACCGATAATCATCTTAAGAAGCACTTTAAAAAGCATGGATGAAAGAAGTCCCAAAGTCACTCCCTAAGATAAGACTTTAATGATAGAAGTCCAAATTACTAAAAATTCACCAATTACACTTTCTTCATTTCTCCTCTGTTATGAGTGTTTTTGAAAATTCAAGACCAAAGCTTGTTAGCTCTATCACCCTTGATGAAAGCTCACTTTGGTTATCAGGATACTAAGTAATGTTGTCACTTCCACTAGGAACATGACTATACTACTAACAAATGGTAAAAGTTGAGAGATAAAGTTGAATGACTTGTTAGACATGAGTATTTGAGCAAATTTATTCATAAAACTTGGCAAAAAGGTCAAGTATGTGGTGACAAAACCCTTGTTGAGAAGATTGACAAGCTAAAGGAGTAATAGGCTTGTTGCTTGAGCTAGGGCCAATAAAAGGCACCATCCAAATGATATTTGAAGGCTTGTCTACTTTATGAAATTTATATGATTGTTGATACTAACATTGTTGAAGGCAAGAGAAGTCATGAGAATAAGGATGATTTCCCTCTTGTTTTCATAGAAGTTGATTTGAATAGAGTAGAGTGCTTACACAATGACCCCTTAGTCATTTCTTTGAATGTAGATTGTTATGGTGTTAAATGTTTCATGATTGATATTGTAAGCTTAGTAAATGTATTATACCCAAATGCTTTCAAATAAATAACGGCTCTTGAAGATCTAAAACTAGCTACTTTTGCTTGGTATGGATCCTTAGGAGAACTCATTATCCTTGAAGACTCTATTAAGCTACCTATGATTGTTAGGTCTAGTATGAGGATGAGTAAGACAATGTTACAATTGGTGGTGATGAACCTCTAGTCCTAACATAACTTAATACTTGGGAGACCAAGACTTTACACACTAAATGCAATTGTGTTAATCAAGCACTTAATGATAAAGTTCCTTACCTCACACGATATTGAATAGGTGAAGGGCAAGCAAAAATATGCATGCAAACTTTAAATAGCTTGGATAAAAGGGAGAGAAAAGAAGCTTATTGTTCATGTTGCAAGCATGGGCTACCAAAATTAGGAACACCTATTAAAGGAATAGTCCAAGTCCTTTTAGACCTATTTGACTCATTATGAATAGTTTGAATGGAGACAAGCTTGGAAGGCAAGTAAAAGACAACCTAGTATCCTTCCTTTACTTGTATTTAGAGGTCTTTACTTGGGTGCCTTGTAACATGCTTAAGATTGACCCAAAAATCATGGTTTATAAACTATCCATATATGAAAGCACCTATTTGTCTAACAAAAGAAATAAAATGCATCCCTTGAAAGGAATATAACCATAAAAAAAGAGGTCAAAAAGCTAATCAAAGTTGACTCTATCCATGAAGTGATATATTTTAGGTGGTTAATTAATGTGATGGTGAAAAAACATTACGGGAAATGGCATATGTGTGTGGATTTCATTAACCTAAAAAACTCATGTTCAAAGGATAGATACCTTTTTCCTTATGTTAATAATTAGTAAACAAAATGTTAGAGCACAAGCTACGATCACCTATATATGAGCTTGACCAAGAGAAGATGTCTTTCATAACAAAGCGAGGCTTGTTTTATTGCATAGTCATATTGTTTAGTCTTAAAAGTGTAAGGACAATGTACTAAAGATTTGTGAACAAGATTTCTGGATATTAGATAGGGTGGAACATGAAGGTCTATATGGATGGTATGCTAGTAAAGAGTTAAATGTCCTTGGATCATATGAAAGACCTTTAAGAAACATTTGCAATGTTAAAACATTATGGCATAAAGCTTAAATTCACAAAGTGCACTTGTAGAGTGTTATATGAAAGTTTCTAGGCTTTATGGTCTTGAATAAAGGATTGAAGAAAATTTAAAAAAGATATAAGCAATCTAAAAACTCCCTTATCAAGGGATGATTAGGGATGCCTAAGTCCTTATTAGATTGATGGTCTACCTCAACTAGTTTACATCCAAATCAATAAATAAGCAATTCCCTTTCTTTTGGATCCCAAATAAGGTTCCTAAGTTCAAATGGATAGAAGCATACGAACAAGCTTTTTGGAATTTTTGGTAGCTGAGAGAATATTTGACATCACTCCCATTTTGAGCAAACTAGTTTTAGGAGTACCACTTTACTTTTATCTAGCTATCAATCAATGTGTGGTCAGCTTTATCTTGATCCATAAGGAAGGCAAAACCAAAAGCTTATCTATTATGTTAGTAAGGTGTTGCTCATAAACAAGATACCCTGTGTTTGATAAGTTAGTGTACACATTAGTGGTTATGCAAAGAAAACTATGACTATACATTGTGGTGCACAAGATAATAGTCCTTATTGACAAATTATTGAGACTAATGTTACATTAGCTAAAGGTCATGAACCATTTATTTCAATGGTTAATTGAACTAGTGGAATTTGATTTGCATTTTCAACCCTTTACTACACTTAAGACCCTGTCTCTCATTAATTTTGTAAATGAGTGCATGGGCTTTAATGAACAACAAGGAAGGTCATCGATCAAAGGGATGGACTCTACATGTTAATGAGACCTTAAGCAAGGAAAGCAGTGGAGATGGGTTGATGTTCTTAAGGCTAAGAGAAGTTATGATAGAATATGCCCTATGCTTTGAGTTCTCTCCCTTAAACAATAAAGACAAGTATAAATCTCTTCTTACATGGATAAGAATAGTGTAAGCCTTAAGGATTAAACGAGCATAAATCTACAATGATTTTTAGTTCGTCATTAGTTAGGTGAAGGGCGAGTTTAAAGCATAAGGTGATTCCATGACAAATTACTTAGCTAAAGTTCAAGCAATATAAACTACCTTAAAGAAATAAGGTACTACCTTCACAATCAATTAGGTTTCATGATCTGTGAACTCTAGGGGCAAATGCATTATCTAATTTGGAAAGCTTAGACATAGGCTTTGGGCGAGTAGTGCTAAATGAAACTCTAAAAAAGACAAATTATGAAGGATCGACTAAAGTGACATTATAGGTGGATCACAAACCTTCATGGATTAAACCCTATTGTTAAGCATTTCCATATAGGTGATCTCCTAGATGGTAAGATGAAGGCAAAACAAGTATGATACATAGCAGTGAAGCATATCATCAAGGATGAGTGATTATACAAATGTTCTTACATCATACCATAGCTCAAAATGCCTAGCCCTAAAGAAGGTAAAATATGTCTTGCAAGAAATCCATAAAAGTATTTATGGAAATTATGAGGGCACTCACATTTTAGACACCAAAGCTCATAAGTAATGATTTTATTAGCCAACCATGAACAATTGCATATAAGATTCTTACGAAAATTTTATGTGTGCTAGTGATTTAATAATGTACCCCAATTACCACTAACATAACCCACTCTAATCCATGCCCTTTAGTTTTTTACAAAATGGGTGCTCAACCCATATGCTTATTTCCTTAAGCCTTGAGGGAAGGAATTTTGCTATTGTAGCAAAAAACTATTTCATAAAGTGGGTAAAGGCTGAAGTACTACCTTCCATTACTAATAAGTAAATCAATAACTTTATAGGAGAATATTTTGTCATTACGTTGGAATACCAAATGAGTTCGTTATATATAATGAGAAGTAATTCAATAACAAAAAATTTTAAGACTTCTCCTTGAATCTAAAATTTGACTAAAGTTTGTAGTAGTGAAACATCTGTAAAGTAATGACTAAGGTATAAGTCACAAACAAAAGCATTATCCAAGGCCTTAAGAAGTACCTAAGAAGGAAGAAAAGGCCATAGGAAAACAAAATCTCTAAAGTATCATGGGCTTATAGCATGACCAAGGAAACATCAAAACAAAAGGGAAGGGTGTGCAATTTTAGACACAAGTTAGACCCAAACACATGTCAAACATAAGATAAACATGTGTTGAAAATACTAAAACATATTCTTCAATTTTTTTTTTTTTAAATCATATACATATGTTAGACTTAGGATTGGTGTATATCTAACACACAAAGGACATAAGGTGACAAACTAGCATGGATGGCCCTTGTCCTATAAAACCCGCCACCACAATTAACTACAAAAGCACAACAGAAAGATTTTAAACTTGATTTTGTCATAAAATTAACACGTAATTATGATAAGATGTAGTTGTGAAATCAACACCACCATTACATTTAAGACTTTTGTAAAATCAAAACACATCAATTCTTTAGCCATTTAAACTCAAAAAACTTGGTTTGAGTATGTAAATATGGGTATAACTATGTTTTTTTTTTTTTTTTGGAGATTTTTGGCCAAAGAAAAAGTACACATACACATTCCTTAAAATGAGAGCCTAGATGTGTGGGAATGGCTAATGAAGAAGAAGAACAAGCATTAAAGGCAAAGAAAGAGGAGCAATTTAGCATATGGTAAAAGAACTCGTGTTTGTCTTAAGAAGAAGATAAGCTCATTTGAAAAAGAATTTAAACTTTTGAAGATGTGGCTTTGCTACATGTCAAAATAATTCCTTGAACTTCAATATATGCTTGATCAAAATTTCTAACCTAGCCTTTTAAAGCTCTTATATAATTCCAAGCCTAAAATTTATAAGCTTGAGTTTACAAGCATAGTCCAATAAAATATTATTACTATTCGTAAAGTTATATGCGTATATATAATATATATGTGTAAATGTATATATAGTCATGTTGTGTAAATGTATATATATTACATACAATGTATATATAGTATCTAGGTTATGTTGTGTCTATGTCTATGCTTCATGCAATCTAAGCTTTAAAATAACTTGGATTTTGTGAATGAGAAATGAGAATAAGCCTTCTTTCAAATAGCAACATGATAAAGGAGGATGGTTCAATACCTCAACCAAAAAGGTAAAGGAGCACCTCTTTGCTAAGGGTGAACCATGCTCAAGTAATAGGAAGCCAGTAAAAGTGACAACTAAACAATTAAGTTAGCATTGAACTAGGATAGGCCTTATTAAATAAAAGAACAAATTGTCTCAAAAAGATATAAACTAGAATAGTAAAACAAAATGCTCATTCCAAGGGTGTAGTACTCTAGTAGCCTTCAAATGTATTTCCAATGAGGTTACTCCATTGTATGTGTACTATCCAAAATTTACTAAAAAATTTTTATCATGTAAACCTCCTTTAAAGAAATGAAGAAATTAGCTTTTATTCTCATAATTTTTCTTACATAAGAAAGACATGAGCAAGCCTAACTTAAAAGTGAGCTCAGTCCAAAAGTGAGTTGGCTTAAAAAGTCCCAACCTTGCCAATTTTAAAGTTAATGAGCATGAAAAGCTAGTCTGCTCTATAAGTAGTCTCTCTATAAGAGGATGGTTTGGTAGGTCTTTAATAAGTGTTTACATGGGGTCAAATTGCTCAATTGACTAGCCTTAAAAAGATAGATAAAAGGATTGAGGATGACAAAACTAACATTCTAGTCAACCCATTTTTGTAATAAGGTTACTTTTTGACAATTCTAGCCTTAAACATGTAGAAAGGACCTAAGGCAACTCATTAAGAGTAAGATTGTGACATAAGCTACCTATCTAAACATGCAAGGAAAAAAAAGACACCTCATATTAAGCAAGACTCTTAATGAAAGCTATATGAAGAGCCTAAGGCATCTCATCTTAAGAGAGATTACTATATAGGTTGCATGCCTAAAGATGTAAAGAAGACCAAAGATACATCATCTCAAGACAAGTTGCCAAATGGGCCACCCAAGAGTTCACCATATAAGAAAATTTTTTAAAGGTCCAAGGAGGGCATAAGGCATCTCATCTTAAGCAAGGTCACCATACAAGCCACTTGCTTGAAAGTATAAAAGATATATTAGCTTAGTGGATGTGTAGGCAAATGCTTATGGGAAAATGGCATAAAAGAACTAAGAGTAATATATGACCAAAATAATCAACAAACCACATTTTCATTTATAAAAAGGACAATTACATTTAAAAGTTATAATTATAATTGAAGAAAAATATACAATTATGAAATTGTTAAATGATGCTTAATTTGGAACCTTATAAAGACACCATCTGAGTACATGACTAGTGTTGTCACCTTAGGTAGACATTAAAACTTAGTTGAGTAGTGTAATACCTTTAATAGAAGGCACCTCATAATTTGGTGTCTTGTTAAGACTTCCTAACCAAAATTGAGTAAAGACTTAGGTTAATGGTCTTTCTCTGCCACATGAAAAAAGAAATAGACTTACTTAGTATTGCATTGATAAAAGTATACCTCATTAAGAGATGCATAATATTATGGAAGAAAGGATAATTTTTAATTCATTCATCTAATTCAAGAATTTACAGCCTATATATATTGCAAAGAGACTCACTATTTAAGAAGTATTAGCTATACAAAAAACAAAATTTGTAATTGATAGAACATACATAACTTCCTCCTATATTTACACCATAAATTACTCTATTCTAGATTATTTCCTTTCCAACACTCCCTTAAGCTGACTTGCAAATTTCTTTTATAGCTAGCTTACTTACAAGAGAACAAGTTGATTTTTAGGTAATCCTTTGGTAAGAATATCAGCAACTTGCTAATCTGTAGGTATGTAAGGAGCATATATTAAACCATCCTCAAATTTTTATTTTTTGTTAAAATATTTATCCACTTTGATATGCTTAGTCCTATCATTAAGGACTAAATTATGAGCAATTAAAAGCATAACTTTATTATCACAATACACTTTCATAGATGGAAAAATTGAGTGTTGCAAATCTTTTAGTAATCTCTTAATTCACATTATCTCACAAATGTCATGTGCATGAGATCTAAGTTTTGCTTCAACACTACTCCATGCTACAACACTTTGCTTTTAACTTCACCAAGTGACTAAATTTCCACCCATATAAGTGCAATAACTTGATGTTGATCACTAATTGGTAATGTTTCTTACCCAATTAGCATTGATGTAAACTTTTATTTGAACATTACCACTCTTTCTAAACATTAATCCTTTGCTTGGTGTCCCTTTAAGATACCTCAGTATTCTATATGCAACATCAAAGTGTTCTTTTCCTAGGGCATGCATAAGTGGACTTACCACACTTATAACAAATGTAATATCAAACCGAGTGTGTGATAAGTAAATAAGTTTAGCTACCAGACACTAAAATTTTCCCTTTCAATCACATTTTTAGTAATATCTAGAGTTAGTGTAAATTAGCTTTAATTGTAGTCTCAATTGCTTTACATCTTAGAAATTTAGTTGCATTGAGTAAATCAAGAATATATTTTCTTTGATTTACAAATATGCCTAAAAGGTGTTGCAACACTCTTAGATCTTTAATTTCAAATTCTTTGGCTAATTTTTTCTTTAGCCTTAATAATTCATCAATATTATCACATACCAAAATTATATAATCAATATATACACTAAAAATTGCAATCTTACTTTTATCAGAGTGTCTATAAAATATAATATGATTAGCTTGACTTTAGTGATATTCATAACCTTTTACTACCTTCCCAAAACATTCAAACTAGGCTTTAAGAGATTATTTAAGACCATACAAAGGCTTCTTGAGCTTACACACTTTGTTTTGGCCAATAATATTTTCAAAACTTGGAGGAGGGCACATAAATACCTCTTCTTCTAAGTCATTATTCAAAAAAGCATTCTTCACATCTAGTCATTGTAAAGGTTAGTTAAAATTGGCTACAAGAGATAATAACACATAAATGGAGTTGATTTCTGCTATTAGGGAAAAAGTTTTTTAGTAATCAATATCACGAGTTTGAGTAAAATCCTTAGTAATAAGTCTTGCTTTATATCTCTCCATACTTTCATTTGTTTTGCATTTTATAATAAACACTCATTTATTCCCTATTATTTTTTGATCTTTTGATAATTCCACAATCTCATGAGTCCCTTTTTTTTTTTAGTGCATCAATCTCCTCCATAACTATTAATTTCTTCTTTGGATCATTAAATGCTTCCTAGATGCTTCTTAGGATAAACAAGTTAGAAATTTTTGATATAAATGCCTTATGTTTATAAGAAAGTCTATCATATGATAAATACTTTGTAATGGGATAATTAGTACAAGAACAAGTTCCTTTCATAATGGCTATAGGTATATCAAAATCATTATATTTTGGTTGAAAAGAATTATTAGAAAAAAAAAGGAGAATCAATAGAAGGAGATTAAAGTTAAGGAGAATCAACATCACTTAAATCTAAAGCTTTAGATTAGCTTGGTGATGCTTCAGGTATAGATGATTTTCTACCCTTTTTATGACTTTTCTTTCTTATATAAACAATAACCTCAGGCTTAGAATTATTTTGTAGTGTTTCTTCCTTTGTTAAAGATTCCTCCATACTTGGCACAATAAGATGTGGATGTTATGCTTTAAGTAAAATATGTTAAATATCCCAACTATTTTCTTCATCTAATTTCTCCTCTTGAAGAAAATTATTTTGAAAATAAGGTTGATTTTCAAGAATTATAACATCCATAGTAATAACAATTTTGCAAATCAAAGGATTAAAATATTTATATTCTTTCTTATTTGCTACATAGCCAATAAAAACATATTTTTTAGAATTAGGATCGAGCATAGACTGATACTTATGAGGAATAAGAATATAAGCTGTGTAGCCAAAAACTTTAAGAGGTAAAGGTGAAATAATCCAAGTCCTAGAAAAACATTATTTAAAACATTCTAGGGGTGTGGTGTAATTCAAAATATGAGTAGACGTCCTATTAATTAAATATGTTGTAGTTAAAATGGCTTCACCCTAAAGATATTTAAGAATATGCATTGGAAACATTAAGGTAGAAGTAACTTTTAGCAAATGTCTATTTTTTCTTTCAGTAATACCATTTTACTGTGATGTATCAATATAAGTAGATTGACGTTGAATACCCTTATCTCTTAAAAAGTTACCCAGAGAATCATTAACATATTTAATGCCATTATCAGTATGCAAAATTCTAATTTGTACATGAAATTGTGTTTCAACTATAGTGTAAAACCTTTTTAATAAAGTCTAAACTTTAGATTTTTCACTCATTAAATATTCCTAATATAATTGAGTATGTTCATCAATAAAAGTCAAACCATTTTTGTTTTGAAAATGTTTAAATTCTTAAAGACCTTTAAACATTATTATGAATTATGTAAAAAGGTTGATAGGGTTGATATGGTTTGAAAAAATAGGTATTTTTATGAATTTTTGATAAAATGTAATGTTCACATTGAAAATGGGAATAATCACTTCCACTAAACAAAGTAACAAAATAATTTCTTAAGATAAGAAAAATTAGGTGTCTTAACCTGTAGTGCAAAAACATTATTTTGTCTTTAATAGAGGTAGAACAAACATTACTTAATCATTAAGGTAATTGATGCTTGGAATCGTCATCTTTAAAGTAATAGAGACCATTTATCATCCTATCTTCCTCCCTAAATTCAGGTCTTAGAAAACACAATGAAACTAAAAAAAAAAGTAACATGACAATTAGAATCTCTAGATAATTTACTAATAGATAAAATTACAAACAAGTTGAGGTACATAAAGAACTAATTTAAGAGATAAGGTTTTTGATAGTTTGACTAAACATTTTCTTGCTACAAAAGAATACAATCCATCTATTATATGAATTTTTCTTGTCCAAAATAGGGACTATATGTGTGAAATAAATTGGAAAAACTAGTTATATGGTCAGATACTCCTAAATCTATTATCAAAGGAGCTAATTGCAAAATAGAATAACAAACTAAGGCATTTAATTCATTACTTATTTGTACAAGTGAAGCATTTGAAGTACCCGATAATTTAATGTTAGATTTTAGTAGATTGAGAATATGATCTACTTATTGAGGATTGAATGGGATAACTTTGGCTTCATGTGTAATAGGGACATTTAAGCGACTAGTTTACTTATTGAACTTCTCCTCACACTTACCCTTACAATCGGCTAATTTACCATGAAGCTTCTAACATGTTTCATAGGTGTGTCTTGGCTTATTACAATGATCACACCATATTTAAGGCTTTTCATCAATTTTAAGTGGAATAGGGTGGCTAGCATAAATATCCCTTATAGCTAAAGTAGAATTCTCAAGAATGCTACTTGAAGTCATCTTGCCAAGCATGACAAGTCTATGACTTTCTTCATGAAGAACTTCATAAAAAACTTCTTCAATAGAGGGCAGAGGTCATCTACTAATTATCCTCCCCTCAACTTCATCAAATTCAAATTTTAACCAATAATAAACTTGAAGATTTGATTATCTTCAACCTTCTTTTTGTAGTAGTAGGCATCCTTAAAACATTTTCACTTATAGGTATTGAATAAGTCTAAATCTTGTCATACTTGTTTCAGTGAATTGAAGTATTTAGTAACATTGTCTTTACTTTGATGGATATCTCTAAGTTTTAACATCAATTCATAAACTTGGGATTGATTTCCCAAATTTGAATACATATGATTAATCTTAAGGCTCCTTAGTTATGTAATGACATAAGAAGTTGGAGCTAATATCTTCCTTTATAGAGTTCACCAACCATGTCATTACCATAGAGTTTTTGAGATCCTATGTGGGGTATTTCAGATCATCCATGGCAGGTTTCCTTTTATCTCCAATGATATAGTTAATTTTCCTTCTTCCTTAAATATACACGCGCACATATTTAGACTAACATAAGAAGTTATCTCCATTTAGCCAAATAGTAGTTATTTGGACTAAATGAGATTTAAAGGAAACCAAGACTGAAACTGCTTGCCTATTGGTTGAGACAGGTGTTTTAAATGAAGGATTAATGGTTATGGAGTTGGATTGGATTTTAGACATGTTGGAGATATGGTTGTTGATTTTTGGCTAGGTGGGACGAGGAGGTCAGGTGTAGGCTAAACAACTAGGGTTTTGAAAAGAACTTATAAGTAGCAAGGGTTTTATTTTTACTTTATGAGGACAAGGCCTACTTTGATTCCATGCAAAATATTATGGAAGAGAGGATGATATATATTTCATTCATCTAATTCAAGAATTTATAGTTTATATATATTGCAAAAAGACTTGTCTATTTAGGAAGTATTAGTTGTAGAAAAAATAAAATCCCTAATTAATAGAACATACATGACTTTATCTTATATTTACACCATAAATTACTCTATTCTGAATTATTTCCTTTCCAACAGAGAGCCTGAGCATTTGAGCTTAAGGTTTGATCTTTAATAGGGGTCCTTTAACTATAAACTTGATTGTAGGTTTTCACATAGAAGGAACAAGGATTATAGCAAAAGGGAGGCTTTGTTTTGCAAGAACCCTAGGCTCATGTTGTAGCCAAGGTAACCAAGGTTTGCCTTTAAAGCCTTAGCATAGTTAAGGCAATCATAATTTCTAGCCTAAGTGATCTCTTAGTTAGACTTGTCCTTGGAAAACTTCCAACATAACAATTTAGCATTTTCCTTTGATGCATTAACCTTTGAGTCTAAACAAAGCTTTTACTCCTTAATCAAGTTTGGCTTGAGGGGTCTCACAACATGATATCTGCTTCTTTCCTAGCTCTTTTATAATATAGGCATATGGTTGAGCTAGCTCCTCTTTCTTTTACATTGGTGTTTGAAATATTCATCAACCTAGTGATTGGTGTTGAGCTTAGCTTCTTCCTTATTTCAAAGTGTGGCATTCTAGTGCCTCACACTCCATTACCTTTTAAACATTGGCAAGTAGCCAAAACAATTTTTACAACTCATGGGTGCCAAAATGTTTAAGGTACAATCATTACTCTATAATAATAAGAGTAGGGGTGGCCTCCTAGTTGGTAAAAGAAGCAAAAGAAGGCTCACACATAAAAGATCCATGAAGTACAGTCGTTTAAGGCACACCCCTCTTCCTAAAATCATCCTTAGCATAAGGGTTAGAGATAACGAAAACCATAAGGATTCTACATCAAGTCAACAAAGAACTCCCCTCTTGACTGTCCATATGAACACAATTGCTGAGGCATTAGACCAATGTGCTATCATTGCCCTTAAACCTAAAAAATGGGCCTTGTAGCCTAACTCACCTTGTTTCACAATATAGAGATTAGCACCTCATTAATTGTAGTAAAGGTTAATAGGTTTCTACTCGAAGATGGGATCCAACATTTATTCATATGTAGAAGTAGCAATGCCTTATTGCTTGACCAAAAAGTCCATCTACTATTGCTAAATAGGAGGATCTTCAATGAGAGTCCTCGTGATAAATGCTTGCCATTGACTAATCTTCTTTGGTGAGGAATGATAAGGCTTATAATCAATCTTCCCATGGGTTAAAGCAAAATTAGTTAAGGTTCACCATATTTGCAAAAGATTGAACGGTCATTGTCAAAGAACTTAGAAATACTAGCAATAAACATGGACAAGTATTTTACCTTGACCCACATGCTTTTAGCTTAAGATCCTAAAAAAGTGACTTCTCCTAAGAAATTCCACAGTATTCATTTTCCTCAAGAAAAAGTCACAACTTCATAAGGATCTGGCATACCCCCAAGTGCTACTAGCATAAATTCAATATATCCCTCTTTCATAACAAGAAAGACAAAACTCTCAAAACTTTTGTCAAACTAGTGTTACAAGAACTTCTTTAAGCTAGAAATGAAGGCCAAATACCTTCACATACTTCCATAAGTGAGGCTGAGTCCATTTCCTACATTAAGGACCAAATACATTTATGTGAACTAAGCAAACTGCATTTCTTCAGAAAGAAGGTCAAGTTTATGAATCACATAAAGAATAACCTTAGCTAAAAACTCCTTAAGGATTTTTTTCACCCTTTAGTCCCCTTAAAATGTCCATGAAAGTTAAGCAAGGTTTAAGATGATAGATCTAACCTTTGATGATCACAAGGATTGTGTCAAATAGAGATATGCCAAGCAAACACAAAGACATGATAACTATTTCAATCTTTGCCACTTGTTAAGGTTGAGTTGAGAGGGAGACAACTCATCATATATCAATAATTCTTATAGGAAAAGATGAATGGCCAATTGTAACCTCAATGAATTATTCACAAAAAAATGGGTCACAAAACTTAAGGGAGAGAAGAACCCATTCCTGTGGGAAAGGGCAACCATCTTGTATCATAAAGGGATGTCATATCACAATTAGAACTCCCCATCTAATGACTCTTGATCTACTCCTAAGCTATTACCCCCAACACTACAACAAGCATGTGTGCAAGGAGGCCTAGGAGATTGATGATCTCTCACCCTTGAAGGGTGGCAGCAAACACAGTGAAAGACCCATACCTTGAGTACTAGAAATAAAGATCTTGTTGTGCTTGAAAAGTAAAGACTTCTACTGTAGTCAAACAAGTGCTGAGTGTAGTCTAACAAAAACATGGCTCAATTTAATAAAGACATAAGTATTTTGAATATAAGAGTTGGAAGAAGGAGAAAATAACACTCCCTCCTCTTTTTTATAATCATAGGAAGCCAATTACTATATGTGACATGGTAATGTAATTGTCCTACCATCCAAAGAGTCATTTCCTTCTCAAACATGCCGTGTACACCTTCTCAAACAGACAAATAATGGAACAAATCCCATTCTGAAACTATAGTCTATGTTTTTTGTTTTTTCTTTTTAAATTTTTGTTAATTTTTGTGTGGCTGAAATTTCATGGTTCTTTAGCCTTGGCTCTAAATTGTTTGGTTTCTAATGAGGAGCAGAAGCTTATTTCTTCAATTATCTTGTCTTAGTGGGGTTATTGTTAGAAAGAGGCAAAAATCTATGGGTCCCATTATTGTGGTCTAAACGGGTTGCAATTTTCTTGTCAAGTTATGGGAAGAGGCCAAGAATTAGCAAATCAATCACTCCTGCCAATTCGAAGTGGTTAATCTTAAAGTTCTGGTTTCTTTTTGGGTTAGCTTTTAACTCCTCTTCCTTAATTTATTTATTTCTTTATTGGCTCACAAATTTTGGAATAACTTAGGGCTATAAGGTAAAGGACGATTCCTAAGTAGACCTTTTACTTTTTTTTTTTTTTCTTTCAATTTGATGGAGTTGTGATAAATATTTGCTCGATTGTTATAGATTTCCCCTCCTTTTTTGACAATTCAATTTGGAAAATAGCGTCTTTGGTGGTTCCTTGGGTGCCCCCTTTAGGACATTGAGTAGGAGATTGCATTTGGGAAATGGCATCTTTGTTTTGGCCATATACTTATGGTGTAAAATGCTTTACATTGATCAGGGTAGCTAGTTTATTGATATTCATTGAGCATCGTTTGGTTTTTTTGCAAGCCACTATTTTAGATTTCCGTTCAAATTGAATGTTTCAAGAAGAGAATAGATTTGGGTTGTTAGAATCCAAGTCAGATTATCCTTCTACCGGCAAAGGGACTGAAGGGTGGTTTTTACAATTGCCCAAGGCATTAACTTGTTGGGTATGATTTACCGGAGATGTTGTTTTGCATACCTTAAAATTGGCCATATTTGTCTGTCCATGGGTTTGAGCAACTTGCGCCTTTTGACATGAAAATGACCATAAGAAGCCTTAGTTTGCAGAATAATGTGACTTCGTTATGGAGAAAAAAAAATTAAGAAAAGAAAAGTAGCTTTAAACAGCTTCTTTGTTGGTATGTTATTGTTATCATTGGTCTCACTTTTTCTGTCCTAGCTAAAGCAAATAGCTTAATACCTAATTCACTTTCTCAAGTTGCTTTGCCAAATTGAAAATGGGCCTACAAAACCGCTTTTATAGTAAAATCTTTAGCCATACAATTGGTAGGATTTTACGAGAGCTAGAAGTTGAAGAAACACAAAAAAAAAAAAGGATACTCAAACCGTCAAAATCGTAGTGGGAAACCGTAGATTGCTTTAGGGGCATAGAATATTACATTATGAAAAGTTGACATTTGTTTGTATTTACCATTTGAAGTTTATTTTTGCTTTTTCCTTTTTCTTCTTCACTCTATTAAATCTAAATGAACCTAATTGTCAAAAACCATTTTAAGTGTCTAAATTAAAATTAAGGATGAAATCAAGAACTTCGAATCTAGAGGGACTAAGTTAAGAATTAAAACCAAGTTCATAGACTAAACGCACGTTTTGGCCATTTTTTATTCATGAAAATCACAAATTCAGGTATGATTTACCTAGACATTGTATTGGCTCTATATCCTATCCACACACATCAATGTTCAACAGTGTTTGTCAAAAACCATGACCCTCCAATTGTGCTAAAATATTATGCTTAGTTTCGGCATCTTAAACTTAACAAAGATACTGAAAATGCAGGACGTGTATCAATTTTGATCTTTAATTGAAGGGTATAAATTGACAAAGACACCGAGGATAAGCAGATTGATTTTTCACCTTTATTTCTTTATTATTATTATTATTTTGCATCTTTTTAAACGCACAATTAGTAATCAATTTTGATTTTTAAATTGTGGAGTACCAAACTATTGGCACGAAAACATAAGAGTAGTTCAACATTTCCAACACAAGCAATTGTTTTATGTTCAAGAATTAGCCAACGATGTTAGTGAACCAAGGGAAATCCTTAATGAGGTTTTATCAGGAGAGTGAATCAGTGGAAAATGGAGCACCAATTGAAGTTGAGGATCCCGACCTTGATTCCTTAAATAGAGAGGATGCTGATCCAAATGTAATTGAGGCTAGTGTTGCTCATACGAGTGTGAAAGTATAAGCAAATGATGACTTCATTTTGATCAATTAGACAATGAGGATGGAACTTGGTCTAATTTTTCCTGTGATGGAGGAGACAATATGACTGTCAGTTATACAGTAATTAAATGTTAATAGTTGTGACACAGTCATTCTATCTCTTTGTTTGTTGTAGAACAATCAAATCAAATGGAAGAAGTCAATTTTGCAATTTTTTCTCTTAGAGTTGAAATTGATTCGTCTGCACTTTTTTTTAAGGTCTGAAGCATAAATGGCAGCAATGAAGCAACGTGATGGAGCCTGTTCCTAACAAATATACATAATTACGATTGTGTTGTCAATTTCTCCTTCTCTACCATTGTTTATAGACAAGTTAGTGTATATGGATGAGGTTGAACATTAAGGATTTGGATAAAGAGTACAACCAAAGTGCATCCAGTCTTTATTGAAGCGTTATCAAAAATATTTCAAATATAAACTTAAACAAAAATTCTTGAAGTATGAATATCTTGAGGAGGCAAAGGAGCACATGCTAGAAATGCTTAACAAAGCAAATTGGAGCAAGATATGTTAACATTGGGTAGAACAAACAAATGTAATTTTAAAGGCTTGACCTTTTCTTTTTCTGGCCCACATGGCTGGTCTGTTCTTTTAATTAATGATTTTTTTTTTTTTTTGGCTGGATTTTGCTCGAAATCAATCATACATTTAATTTGTTTACTTTTGCAAGTTATTATAAAGAAAGGCTATCAAGTACGTTGACAACTGAACAAAATAGAAAATGTTGCACAATCAAGGCTCAAAAGCATTTGTGGTCTCAACTGAAGAAAGTCCCTTTTATATCTATAAATGATACTATTTTACGAAGTTTGCAGCAACATTTTGTTCACTAATTTTTGTTGTTAATTAATTGACATTTTCACTAATCCAATCAGAAGCAAAAACATCAACTTAACGATGGAGAATTTAATATAAAGGACCTCTTCAAGTACACATGTTACAAGAAAGGAAAAGGATGGGTAACGAAAGAAGTTGAAGAAGCCTATGCAAGTCTTCTAATCATTTGAGGAGGTTTTGATGTGCCATTATTACTTCACACTTGTTACCTCTATTGGGTGAGTTCCTAGAATGCTATGGAACCAATGTTAAATGAAAGCACATTGGAAAGATAGCCTATGACTATGGGAAAGGTATACCATTGTGTGCCTAGTACTAAACTAAAGTATGTTAAAGGCCTTGGTTATGGACCTATGCCAACCTCTTCCTTACCGAAGTCCAGAATGAGAATGTTAGAGGATGCTCTTCTGCAATCACAACAAACATTAGCTCAATCTCAAGAAACTATGGAAAATATTTGTCAAAATTTGAATATCTTTGAAGAAAGTTATAGTGATTTACAAGCTAGAATGACTCATTTTGAGGAGTATATGCAAAATCATTGAATTGCATGATCTCTATTCTTACTATTCTTTCATAGTTATAATGCCATTAAAGTTGAGCTACATCATAATGGGGTCTCTTCGGCGTTTGTAGTGATATCATAATGCAATGAAGGTACATAGATTATTGCTTATAATTTGTGATCCTTTAGATCATATCTCGTGTGGAATTATCCACAGCCCATTAATAACTAATTATTTCACCAAGTGAGCTTGTTATGCCATTATGAATGTGTACTTTTTGTCCATGCCCTTATGAAATAGCCATTGTTTTCGGACATATATATGCATGATGCTATCTAAATTAATCAATGTATTTGGTTTATGCACTTCTTACATAATATAGTTAGTGAGACTATACTAGTGATAATGGATCTATAACCTTTAGTTTTATATGAAAGTATAAGCATGGATCTTGTAGTCTCCAATCTCATTCTTACATGTTCTTAAATTGTTGACTTTTGTCTATTTACAATTTCAATGATACAGATGAAATACAACAAATTAACCAGATTGTTAATTCCTAACTTTTAGTTAATTAACTTGTAACGGTCCACAAGTCATTCTTCACAATCAATTGATGAAGTAATTTTCAATAATATAAAAACATGGCCTGAGGAGTTCCCTAACCCTCTCACCCTTTTTAAGTTAATTAGAATTATGAAATATAACCTTTCATAAATTTTATTATTAAGATATTATTAATTTTAAAATTTTTATACTTAGATATTGACATGTATTGACTATATTTATTTTTGATATAATATTATTTATTTTCTTTAATTATATTATTAATTTATAATGACGAAATACATATAAAAACATTTTATATCATCAAACTACAGACAATTGTAAATATTATCAAAAATAATTACATAACATTTTTTACAACTATTTTACAATATTAATTACAACTAACTATAATTTTAGTGATAATTTATAGTTTTAATTACCAATTTACAAACATTTATCCTAACTATATTATTATTTGAATCTCAAATAAATAAAATTTTTGATAACTATTTACAATTTCACATGTTATAAATATTTAGTAACAAATAAACACATCATTTAACGACATTACTCAAATTCGTTGCCAATTTATACACCTTTTAGTGACCATTTAACAATATCAGTCACCGATCATTATAACATTTAATGGCTACTTTGAAAGCTTAGATGCAAGTTTGTCATTTATATTAGCGATGTTGTCTCATAAACGGCTCTATGTTAAATTAGCCATTAATTCAAACTACAATAACGTATTTATGACTATTTAGTCCACAAAATTTAATAGTCACAAAAAATATTAAGCGATAAAAAACTTATGTTTTGGAGACTGATCCTTTAGTCATACAAAGATCCAAATAGGAAAAATCTACCTTTAAAAACCAATTTTCCAAACACTTTCACTTTTGTGAGGGCAACGACATAAGTTTCTCACTCTAGTTGGGCTAAGAATTTCTAGTACTCAAGCCCCCTTACCAGCATATTGCCATTAGCTATTGAGCGTAAACCTCAAAATCTTAAGATAAAGACTAAATTTAGGGATAGAATTAAAGTTGAAACAAAGTTAACAAAGTCATTGTTTAAAAAAACCACAAACTCAACAAATGTTTATTTGTAAAAATAATATTAACAATGCAAAGAATTTATCTAGCAAGCCTAAGCTATATTTACATTAGCTTTTGATGAGAAAGAATATCAACCCGTGATTAAATAAATGTGTTTCTAATCCTAGTCATTCATCTATTAAAATAGTCCAATACTAGTCATATTACTTTTAATTAAAACTAACAACTAAAAGAAAATAAGTAATAAAACAAAAAAGATTGACTCCTACGTCATTCATCATTCTCCATGAATGGAGAAGAAGTTTGCTAAAATCTTAAGAGCTTCATAATAAAGATAAGATCAATCTATTTCAGTTCATCTTATGCTATCCAAGTACTCTTACTAACGTATTTTCCTAACTACTTGATTAGAAATGTTTGATATTAATTATCCCTATATGACTTCACCTTACATCTAACACCACTTTAATGACTTAACTCAATCTTTAGCAATTGGTGAATTTTTTTGTCAATCATAAACAATTTCTTATTAGTCCCTTTTAAGAATATAAATCTAAAACGTTGACAATGAAATTAATTTATAATTAAAGAGGCAGCTCTATCTAGTAAGTATTAGAGCCAATCTTTCTTATCACCTTACATAGCCTTAACCTTTTTGACTTTAACTTGTGATGAGTGCATTTAGAGAACCTCTCTTAACTCAAATAAAGGACTACGTCAGACCATTCAAATTCCTTGAACCTTTAATGTTATATAGTAACGAAAAACAAATTTCACTGTTGGCTTTCAAATCAGCTCACTTCTTGACTTAACAAATATGCTCAACAAATACCTCCCCATCATCACTTAAGCTAGCATCTCAAGTCAATGATAGCCAATCAAACACATTTTATGCCTACAACCCATAGGCAACTTCCAACGTTTTTCAAATGGTCTGGTTGAATAAATTGTTATCAGCAAATTCAACTTATGGTATCATAATGTCCAAAGTCTTCACATTATTTCCCACTAAACATTTCAACATATTGCCCAAACTTTTATTCACAGCCTTTTTCTAATCATTAGTCAATGGATGAACAATGTTAGAATATTTAAATTGAATTCTTAATTTCTTCCATAAAGTTTCAAAACAATTAATGTGGACATTTCAAGCAGCCTTACCATTTCTTCAAAAAACAAATCTAAAACATTAGTATATAAGGTCTTAGAACAAGAAGTAAAAGTGTATCATTTTAGAGAAGTGATCTACCATAACAAAGATAGAGTTTTACCTGTTAGTTGTTTTCCCAATGCAAGATCCTTACTCAAACAAAGCCATAAAGCTTTTGATTCATGTAAAGCAGTGTACATTCCTATGTTTTGTGAACTCACCTTGCCAAGTTAACAAGCAAAAAATCTCTTCACAAAATGATCATCTTTGTACATCTTTAGTCAAAAATAATATTTAGCCATCATTGCCATGACTTGTCTTTACTAAGATGTCAGTCCGCAATCACAAAGTTCTCATAATTTGCTTACTTAAAGACCCCTCAAGAGTGCAATTGATCCCCTTGAACAAAAAAGCATCATGAAGCTTATACAAATAATTTCTTACGATTATTAACCCCTAATAAATCAATTATGGCATGGCAAAAATAAGTGTTTTGAACATACTAATTTTTAAGTTCTTCAAAGCTAATGACTTGAGTGCTTATCACAGTGAGTAATGGAGACCATTGACTTAATGTATTAACTCTAAACGTTAGTTTGTCCAAATCTATATTTCATACAAAAATTAAATGCATCAAGAAAAATACTTCATTTTACATTTTAATAGTTGAGCTGCTTCTTAAAGTTGAAATGTTGCAATGCTTGATAACTGGAGTAAACAAGTTCTCAATAAGTTAATTAATGATATAGTGATGAATAGCTCTTGCTAAAGCATAAAACTCTAAATTATAAGTAGATTATTATCATTAAGCATTAGACAACTTCTCATTAAAGAACTCCATGAGTCTTTAATCTTGACTAAAAACAGCATCAATTACTACATTTGAAGCATTATAATCAACTAAACAACTTGTCAAAATTTGGTAATGCAATAACAAGAGATTTTGTTAAAGAATTTTTCACCATTTCAAAAGTCATTTTATGTTGAATTTGATCACTCAAATTCATCTTTCTTTAAGCATTCAATGATAAGGCTCTACATAGAAGCAACATTCCACACATACCTTTGATAAAACAAAGTTAACTCATGGAAACTTCAAACTACTAGTTGTCATATGACTAATTTTCTTGCCCAAAATTTTGACCTTAAGATGACACTAAATGTCCTCTTGGTTTTAATTTAAATTGCAAATAAGAACACAAACACTTATCACACAACACAAACCTTTGATGAAACAAAGTTAACTCATAGAAACTTCAAATTACTAGTTGTCATATGACTAATTTCCTCACTCAAATTTTGACCTCATGATGATACCAAATGTCCTCTTAGTTTCAGTTTAAACCACATATAAGAACACAAACACTTATCACACATCAAAAACCTTTGATGAAATAAAGCTTAACTCATGGAAACTTCAAACTACTAGTTGTCACATGACTAATTTTTACACTCAAATTTTTGATCTCATGATGACACCAAATGTCCTCTTAGTTTCAGTTTAAACCACACATAATAATACAAACACTTATCACACAGAGAGTGAAAGCAAACACATAACAATTTATAAGAAATTTTTTAATCTTTTAATTATCTTTTATCTAAAAATATACCAAAAAAAGAAAAAATACAATACTAAACATCTCACTCTTACTTTTCATTTAAGTGTTTCTCAATTAATTTACTTAAAGTGTTTCACATAATTGTTGTGAATTTTTAGTTATTTACACCTATTTATAGTGTTATGTTGACACTCACAATTATATATATTTGTATGACTTTATTGTCAAATCAATCAAAATTAGTAAAATACCATTTTTTTTCCAAGAATACTCTCAACTTCTTAACTACATCATAAAGCACTATTTAAAAAGAGATTATCACTTCATTAACTTATTTAATTAGCTTATCTTTTTAAGAACTCATATTCCCTATCACAGAAAGAGGATATAACAATACATCACCTCATAAAAGCACTTCTTGCTTGACACTTCAACTGCTAGACTAGACCTCCACATTTTGGGGAGAATCTATCTTAATACCTTTTTTTTTTTTTTTTATGGTGCATAGAAAACCCTTGACTTTGTCTGCACTCCAAACCCATGCTAAGTTGCAACCAAATGCATCATTGATCGATCTAAGTTCATGCTTGTACATTGACATTTTATGATGTCAATTGTAACATCTAACCCTTTATTTACAATATATAACTTATTGATATATGCCCAACTTGTGTACATTGCAGGAACTATGTGATGTTGGATTAAATTTTAGCCTAAGCACAAATTCTTGTGATGCCATAACTACATTTGTGCCTATTTAACAGCCAACTTGTCTTTCACACATGTATCATTAGTTTAGACCATTGCCTATACCCCCAATATTAACTAACTTTTAAGTAAGTCATGCATACCCCTGAAAAGTATTAGAATATCTAACTATCTAGTAGGAGGAAACATTGATGTGCATAAGTAGTTACACCCTCCAAATAGTTTGTAACTATGTCATTACAAAGAATGTTGACTTCAATGGATAAAGGTGATTTGTTAGGCCCATGAATTCTTTAATATGAAAATGTAGCATTTAGCAGCACCTTATATTAATATTTATCATAGAATTAACATATGATAAATACGTCAAGAAATAAAATAAATGTCAAAGTCAACAAACATGATAGCAAAGTTAAGAGAGGCTAAATGTGGATTATAACAATGACAAAAACTTGACCCTAATAGTTTAAATAATATTATGTTGCATTATAAATGTTTCAAGGCTACAAGTTGAGACATTGACTTTAAGTGGAAAATGTGTTTAGGGCATTGGTTAGTACAACAATATGCACTAATTACATTGACATAAACTATTGAAAGAGTAACTATTCAAGCACATCAATGTCTTCTCTTACCAAATAATCAAATACCTTAATACTCTTTAAAAGAGTATGTATGACTCATTTGAAAGTCAACCAATTTTAAGGCATGCGTAAGGATCTATACCAATGATATATAGGTGAAAGGTAAGTTCGCCAATAAGTAGACACAAAACTAGTTGTGCCATTAAAAAAGTTGACATATAGGTTAGGGTTCAAGCTAGAGTCATGCAATTCCCTCAACATACATGAGTTAAGCATGCATGAATAGACTACATGTTGCAAATAAATGAATAAATGTTGCAAACAAGATCAAAGGATGCTAATGCATGAGTTTGAAGTCTGGTCAATGCGTGACACATTTGGTTGCGGGTTAGTACGAGTTTAGAGTGCAGATGAAGCCAACAACTCTTTATGCATCAAGAAAATATAAGAGCATGACAGCAAATCCTCCTTGAAACGTGGGGACATAATCTGATAGCTAAAGTGACAAATAAAAAATATTTACTCAAGACAATATGTTGTCACTTCTTCCTTTCGATAAGAGGAACATAGATTATTAAGAAAATAAACTGACCAAGTAATAAAACAATGTGTTAATCTTTACTTGAATGATATCATATAATGTAACTAAGAAGTAGGAAACACTCTTAAAAAATAAAGATCTCACCAAGTATTATTCACTTAATAATCAAGTTATGCAAACCCATATAAATATAGATATTAACTATAATACTATAAATATTAACTATAATACTATAAATAAATATGAACAGCCAAAAATCCAAAACAATTGTACATGTTACATTTGAGTAATACAATTAAGAGAAATACTCAAGTACTCAGCATTTATATTTATTTGCATATTTTTGTGAAAAAAATAATAAAAAATTCATTTGCATATTTTTGTGAAAAAAAGAATAAAAAATTAAGAAAATTTTTGTAAGCGCCGTGTGTCTATTTGTACTCTTAATAAGCAATTGTGTGATAATTTACTTGTATTTTAACATGCAGGTTAAATTAAAACAAAAGGGATATCTTAATGTCATTACAAGGCTAATAATTTGAGTGAAAAAATTGACCTTATGATAATTAGAATTAGAGTACAGCTTAACTTATGACTATGGATTGAGTCTTAATGTAAGGTAGAGCAAGTAATCAAGACCAAAAGAGCTCTTAGAGAGGTTTAAGAAGAGTAGAATCATTCGATGTTGGTAAGATTTAATAAGTTAAAAAAATCACTATGCCTTTCAGTTATGAGTTTTGATATTACTTGAATTTCTCATTTTGGTGTGATATAATAATATATTATTGGGCTCAAGAAGCTAATAGGCAAATTACTTAATAAAAGGGTATAGAGTTCATGGAAAGTAAGGGTTCCTAAACCTAAAACCTTTGATAAAGGAAACTTAAGTGATGCAAAGCAATACTTCAAAGTTGTCTATATGCTAGATGTAGAAAAGGTAACTTTTGCTAACATGTATCTTACTAAGGATACTAAGTCATTGTAGCAAACAAGACTTGATGGCAATATTAATGCAGACAGACCTTGACATGATAAAAAAGGAATTGTAGGATTAGTTATAACCTTACAACACATTGTGGGTTGTAAGGGTGCAAATTGAACCATTATGGCATAGTGCATAGGTATGTCAAGGAGTTTAACTCCTTCATGTTAGATATATGCTAGTTTGAATGATAACAAACCCTTACAAATCATTCCCATACAACTAATCAATGTTATATGTTCAATGCATGCCTCATAACTTAATCTAATTTATGTCAAAATGGGAATAAAAAAGTGAGAATTGTCCACAATGGTAAATTCTAATGCAACTCACTACTTCATAATCAAGCAGGTGGCAAGATCACTTAGACTTTATATGAATAAAAATGGTAATCAAGTGAAGGATGTCAACTTAAAAGCATATAACCTAATTGAAATGACAAAGAGTTTAGATAACTCTTAATTAATGAATTAGCAAACTTGATTTCTTTATAATATTGTTGAATGACTTTAATGTGATTCTAAAATTTGAATCTATTATACATACGAATGATGCACTAATGTCTTATCCAAGTGACTTAGTGATCTAGAAGAAAATCAATTATATAATGTTACTGATGAGAGGCAGTCTCCTCCTAACAAAAGTGAGAAAACTTATATTGCATTATATACCTTATAAATGTAACAAAGATTAGGAAAAGTAGAAGTGCAATATTTGATAACTTTAAAAATAAACTAATATTAGATAGCAAAAGCAATTGTTAACAAGAGTATTATGATGGAAAGGACAAATTCATATATGCTAGCCAAATCTCCTTCATAGTCGCACGCCATAAACCATAATTCGATTTTGTATGGAGAAAGAAATATTAAGTGTTAAGTAGTAATGCAAATTTGATGTAAATATTGTTTGATTAGACTCAAAATGGTGAAAACGAGATATAAAAAATAATAGATAAAGACAGGATGTTTCACAAACTTTCTTTAAAATATAATTTTCACTTTGAAAATGTGGATGATTCGAGTAATATTACTTATAAATAGTAGCAAACAATCTTGAAGACTTCTATCATAAAAGGTGGGGCTTATGTAGAATTAGAGTCACAAAAGAGGAAAAGTTGGGCTATCTTACCAACAAAAATGATGACTTCAACAAGTTAGAGTGCTTTTTTCTCTCCTGAGCCCCTTAATATAGAAAGACAAACACTTTGTAACATCTTGCACTAATATTTAGTATAAAATTGGCATGTAATGGATGCATGAAAGAAAACAATGTAGATATAAGAATCAACATACATTGTAACAAAAACTAAGAGAGGCTAATTGCAAGTTATGATATTAACAAAAACTTAAAACATAAGAGTACAAGTGATATTGTTGCTATATTACAAAAACTTTGAGATAATAAGTGGTAACATTGTCTTTAAGTAGGAAAAGTGTTTATATCATTTGTTGGCATGATAATATCTAATAATGACATTGACGCAAACTATTAAAAGGATATGGTTGTTCAAATACATCAATGTCTCTTTCTGTTATATAATCAGATATATTAATAAAGTATGTATGACTTACTTAAAAGTTGACCAATGCTAAGACCTAAATAAGAGTTCAAATCAATAATATGCAAACAAAAGACAAGTTGATCAATAAATGAGCACAAAAGTGACTATAACATTACAAAACATGTTGTAAATTACATCAACATATGTTAGCACATAAGCTTGTGCTCGCATCAACATATGACATATTTGATTGTAACTTAGCACAAGTTTAGAGTGTTAACCAAATCAATGGTTTCCCATATACAAAAGGAATATGAGTATATAGATAAATTCTCTTTTAAACATGGAGACATACTCTAGTGGTTAATGTAAAAAGCAAATAAGGATTACTTATCCAAAGTGATATATTGTTACGTCCTCATTTTGTGCAAACAAACATAAGCTGTCAAAGAAATAAGTTAACCAAGTAAAATAGTGAGGTGTTAATTTCTCTTTCAATGATATTGTAGCCAAAAAGTAGAAAATGTTAGAAAAGGAACTCATTAAGCATGACTTACAGATTGAGATGCTGGTCACTCTTTAATGTCACAGACTTACTCATAATTTGGCTTCAATTTTTCTTCAAAGACAATAAAGACATAGAAAACAACCTCAAAATGCAATTAAAATGCAATTTTTCCAATTAACAAAAAGACATTCTTTATGAAGCATTTCAAAAATTTATTACAAATGGGTTGAATTTTCTTCCTTTGTGTTACTATATATCAAAATAATGTCAAAATAAACAAAAAGAAAACATTTCAAGAAAGGTTTAAGTGTCTCTATCAATACGCATAAATATGCATTGTGCATTATAGATGGAATAGTATATTGATACATATCTCACATTATAATCACTCATGAGCTAGACATATTCAAATTAAGAACATGTTTTTTCCATACATTTGGAGAATACCTACTCCAAATGTTATATTCCTATTTTGTTTAATCTAATTTCTCCATTACATAGCATGGAATGAGTTATGATTATAAGCTTAGATAATAAAATAAAATAAAATAAAATGAGAAAAAGAAACAAAGTGATTAAAAAAAAGAAACAAAAAGAGAAAAATGAATAAAAAAAAGAGGAAAAAAAATGCAATAAAAATACATAAATATATATATTTTTATGAAGTCCATTTATTACAAGTAAAAGAATAGTCTAGCCTAACCCATTATGAATTAAGAAAATTAGAGAGAACAAAAAGGAAGAAAACCAACTAATAATAACAAAAAAAAAAAGTCATCATCAATGGCACCCCAAATAGTAAAACCAATATACAAATATTTAATAAGAGAGAGAGGGTCTTTATAGTAAGGACATTTTGTCCAAATAAGAAGAAGAATCCCAACCATCCTTATCTCTAATACTCATTCTTTAAAAAGGAGAAAATAAGCAATCAAAGGGACAACCTTAAAGGCACCCAAAATATATAGAAAATACATTATCAAAGAAATAGTATATAAATAGGGATACCATTGCAAATTTTAGATCTAATACTAGAGACCATTATTAACCCACATTCTTAATTAAATAATCTTAACCACCCAAAAAATTATCGAGAAAAACTCATTTGAGCTACTAATCAAAGTAAAGGGATTTTTTTTCCATACACTTTTATATTTACTTTTCTAATAATTTATTACTTCTATTTTTACATTTATACTCTTTATAATTTTGCCAGTTAATTTTCTGCAATCTATTTTCTTAATATCTAATTTTTAGCTCTTTTAATTTTCATGCAAATTCTTACATTTCTTTCTTGTTACACCCTGCTATTTCTATATTTCTAGTTTACTTTTAATATAATTTACATCTCAAGTAGTTGTTTTACATATCTATAAAAAGATTGGTGAAATTTTATGACTTTAAACCTAATATAAGTAGTGGAATTACTTTTAGCCATTTAAATATCATACTACTGACTCTCCTGCAAATTGACTCTTTTTCAGCATTATTTTCTCTCATTTTAATATTCTTAATTTTGTCATTTTCTTATTTCATAACTTTTAGTTTACTACACTATTGTCTTGCTTCCAATCCAATGTATCTATTTCTTAGCAACACATCACACCAAGAAAAACAGTATCAGATTAGCAAAATAGAAGTAAAGGATACTTATCTTGCCATCCTCTTCATTCAATGCAAGAACGTAAACAAGACAAAAACGTGCTGAAAAAATCCGAATCGAGTTAAGAACATTAAGCGGCCAAAAGATACCCTACCAAAAGATCAGACTCTTTAAACACCGGCTTGAGATCAAAGCAGCAAACTCAAATCAAACCATAACACTAAACCCATTTGGGAACACATTGCGCAAAACCAGATTCGATAAAGAACAACAACAAAGCGGAAAATACTCAATTCGAAATCAAGCACAAACTGATTGCAAGACCCAAACAACCACATATTGAAATTTGAAAACCATAGGGATATTAGAGATTTGTACCACTAGACCACAATTTCAACTCGGAAAATGGACGAAAATAATTAAAATCGCCATCTCCAAATCACAACAGATGAAACTCCCTGAGCCTTTCAAGTTAAAAATCACTAGAAATCAGCCATCAAGGTAAAACATATGCATAAACTAGCCCCCCTCTACTCAAATTCCCTAGAAAAGTTCAATCACTTCTAAAAATAAAATCCAAACCAAGAAAATGATCCGAACCCCCATTTGAAAACAAAAAACCACAAATCGAAAGCCCCATTAGCTAGGATTAAGGCCTAGAATAAGAATATTCAAGAGAAATAGAAAATCGGAACGACAGAAGACGGACATCGTTTTCTTCTCACGCACATTATATAGCTAACTTCAGGAACCTTTAATATTCGAGAAAATTACAAAACAAAAGTATCAGCACGAAATTTATAACACTCTCCTCTCTCATCGACTTAATGCTGTTTATTGGGCCTACTAACGAACTCGGGCCAGGCCAGACTAGACGGCCCCTGACACCTTCCTACAAAAATTTTGCAAAGAAACTCTAGCCATCAAACCACCAAATCCGACGACGTGTTTGGAAGCCCCTTTTGTAAAATGGAAGACCAAGACCAACCCTAGTTGGAAACAAACCAAAAATCCCCATTTTTCAAAAACTTGTGGAAATAACAAGGTGGGAAAGAAAAAATAAAAAATCGTAGAAGAGAGAGAGAGGCAGCAATTCAAATTCGGCACAAGCCTGTAACCCCATCTCTTCCATGACTACAAGCCTACATCTGTCCTCTTTTGTTAAGCCAGTCTTCTTGGGTTTGCATTGAAACACTTGAAGTATAAGAAGACTGGCTGTGAATTTGAGACCCAATATAATGAGAACATAATAATTTTCTTATATTGTCAATTTGTCATCCTCTATTCCATTACAAATCCTCGTTAGCAGTAATCAGTAACCATTAACAATTAACCACTAATCAACAATGCAAAGGACCTATGAAGACGAGGGTAGGACTTTAATTGAAATCCAGTGAACATTGTTTTTCTTTGTAGTTGATTTTATGGGAAAGCATGTTGGGAAAAAATTATTATCCTTTTCACTTGGTCTATTCCACCACTGTTAGTGGGTGTATTATGAAAGAAAGAAAGAAATAAAAAAAAAAACAAAAAAGGAAATAAAACTCTATCACGTGCATTTGCGCCTTCTATCCAACAAAATACCAAAAAATAGCAAGCACGTACACGCACGAATACAATACCTCCTCCCTGTTTAGGCGATTGATGAAACAATCGGTCAAAGTCTCAAAACCCTAATCTATACGATGAGGTTATGAATGTGCATTATGGAAAGCTTGAGGAGTAAGCTTTTAAGTTGCTTAGCTTCCCTAACAAGCTCTAGACACGACCAATATACATCCACGTTACATGTCGGCTAATGACCCAAGAAAGGTCCAAGGGGCAATAATCTAGTACGAAACTGTTCTCTTTTAATATTCTGCCACTGCCAGCCTGTTGCCGATCATATTCATCCTTTTGTTCCTCTAAAGCACATTTGCGTTGAAAATGAATGCAATCGGGTAAATTAATCATATGGTGCTGAGTAGGGACCAAAGCAACATTCCAACGCTCTTATTAATTACCCGAAAAAGGGGAAAGGAAATGTTGACCAAGTTATTGAATTGAAAAGGATTAAAATTGACCACTGTTGTCAACAGTAAGAAAGGAAATAGGATATAATTAGTTGACTGATAATATACAGTGTACATGATATATGGGTAATTGATAATTTGTTGTATCTTGCTTAATAATATATTATTAACATGGATGATCCCACTGTAACATCGCATGAATGGGGGTGGCTGGAAGTCTTGGATCTGAACTTATTATTAAACCTGTAATGTATGCCAGAAATGTGGCAGTCTATATCAAAGCAGCAGTGTAAGTGTAAAACAAGCAAGAAACAAAGGAATTTCGGGTATCTTACCTTGCTGGACATAAGAAGTCTACGCGAAGGAATGGATTACTACTTAGCAATTACAAGTTGGTGTAACGTACACATACACCTAATGTTTAATTATTTTCATTTTTGGTTGCCTTACAGCTACCGTGATGTATGTATACGTACAATTTGTTTGTGCTTATATATACACACACGTAGCTTTAAGCACACTCTAGGGTGACCCAAGAGCTAAAACACCTCTCTCTCTCTCTCTCTCTCTCCCCATAGGTCAAAAAAAGGTGAAGCATCCGAGAAGAGAATCAGGTTTGCCCCAGCCCCGCTCTACACGAAAGCTCTCTTTTTGCAATTTATACTTAACTTTCCTAGTAAAGCTTCTATATTAGTACTAATTAAGTTAATTAAATTAATGGGGTTGATTTTTTTAAAAGACACCGTCAATTAAACTTTTATCTTTAAAATTGAGGGTTGTCTTCTAATAGGTCCCAAAGAAAACAAAAAAAAAAAAGAAAATAATTAAATAACAATATTTAGTAGTTAAAAAAATTGATCAATTATATTTTAATTGATCACATAAATAAATTAAATTGAACACATAAAAATCACGCTACTAGACCAATGTTATCATCGTTAATGATACTCAAAAATTAATAGTCTTGGAATAAGGAAATTAAGGGAGACTAGAATATATATATATTCTCAAATGTAAGCGTACATACAGAATCATAACCAAACTTGATTTCCAAGGAACCCGTTTTTATTTATGGAAAACACATATTCTCTGTTTCCAGCTTTATTATCTTAGTGCTTTCTTCTCTCTTTCCCTTTTCCATCAATAGGAGGAGCAGTATACAGATCAGTCGTAGAAGGAAGAAAAGGAATAAGAGTGGAAGAATTAAATTCCTTTGCCTGACTTGAAGATACACCTGAAGTAGTTCCTGGTAATTAAATGGGTTTTTCACGCGACCAAAGACGTGCTTTACAAGATGGCATATATATACATCTATTATCCTCTCTTCTTCTTCGTTTGTAGCCGTTGCTGTAGTTGTACTTCTTGTTGTTTTCCAAACCCCTCCAATTATTTTCTGGGTTTATCTTGACAATTAGGTTTCTGTGCCTTGAAAACTCTCTCTTTCGGTGGCAGGTCAAACTGACACCAAACAGATTAAGTGAATTGGAGCTTTGGGATGGAAAATTGGGCATAGGAGAGAACAAAAGGTGGAGACATGACATGGTTCAATGATAATTCAGTAGTAGTAGATGATGATGATCAGAGAGTCATTCAATTGGAAGCAGCGAATCCTCAAGACATCAATTCTGTTCTCGAAACGAAAACCGATGATGAAACTGGGACCCTAATAACTTGCCCCTCCTGTGGTCACAATATTCAACTGCAAGATCACCATCGGGTATATTTATTAATGTGTACATCGCAAAAGCTCTCCTTTAGTCTGGTTGTTATTTTTATTTTTATTTATGGGTATCTCGATTCTAGAAACATATTTTTGTCGCCTGGTTTTGTATTAAACTTCCAATTTCCAATTTTTGTGAGTTTTTTTTTTTCTTTGTTTTTTGGGGTCGCTTGTTTGGAAATTTTGGTTGACGACAGGCTGCCGTTCAAGACTTGCCGAGGCTGCCAGCAGGAGTGAAATTTGATCCCAGCGACCCGGAAATACTTGAACATTTGGAGGCAAAGGTAGCTCCGGATAAAGAAAAACTTCATCCCCTGATCGATGAATTTATCCCAACCATAGATGGGGAGAATGGAATTTGCTACACTCATCCACAGAAGCTGCCAGGTATATCTACTTTAATTCTTCCCATTGGCACTGTAGCTACTTTGATTGTTTTTTCTATTTTTTTTTTTTAATTTATTGGGGGTCTGTAGAAGAGGCCGCCATTACCATATGGAGAAATAGGCTGTTTCACTTTGTATCCTAACTAAATCTCATCAATTGGTTTCAGCTGGTCCTTTTAGCTGAGAATTGAAATTGATGAGGGCAGCAACAACAACTCAGGAATTGGACAATGATGTCCATATGGCTATATCCCTACCATCCCTAGTTCGCTTTTCTCCTTTTAATTTGCTTTTAGACGAATATATATATAATTAGCAATGCGGTTTCAAATGTTGGAAGTCGCCCCATAATTAAGCACAGACACAGCCTAGTTGCTGTAAAAGCAAGAAACGTAAAAGCTGCCAGACGTACTTGCTTCTTTTATCCAACCAACTTTTTATAATATGGTCCAAGCAAACTCATCGTCACATACTGAGAGGTTCAGATTCCCATTTGGTTAGCGACCAAATTAGCCTACGTAGTCCTTTGCTCACAATTGGATTGGATCATAAATATTTCTGCCTAAAAATTAACACTAACTTCAAGAGAATATATATGAACAAACCTCATATCCACCTAAAAATTGAAATCAGTAATTGATAAATTTCATAGTTATTATAAGACATGTAATTTTATACTCTTAATAAAACTTTTGACATGTGCTAAGTTAGACTAACGCATGACACAAAGAGAGTAGAAATGAACGATAGTGCCAATCTATGGTACTATGTTACTAAAATTTGATTGAATTGATTTAAACTAAACATATAAAAAAAGTCAAATCATCAAGTGCATATGAGAGAGCTAAATAAGCTTTGACACTTGTTTGTGAAACCTAATATTCTTCTGAAAGTTGAAACAGTGTAGTGAAACCTTTTAGAAATTATGAATTATATTATATCAGTGTACTCTGATTGAGATTTTATACTCTTAACATAATAAATCATCCAACTATGTAATACAAAGAGGACATCACTTTCAACGTGGTTGGAGACATTGTGCATGCAGAATAAACATAACATCTGAGCTTGTTGATGATTTAAGCATAATCCCTCCCACGTTTCATTTGACCTAAAATCAATCAGTTGACAGATTGAGTAGAGTCAATGGATTGGTGACGAAATTACTTGACAACTAATGAACAATGGACAATAATCTGAAATGTTTGCTCCCTTTTAACCAACTTTATTATTGTGCAGGAGTAAGCAATGATGGTCAAATTCGCCACTTCTTTCATCGACCATCAAAGGCATACACTACTGGAACTAGGAAACGCAGAAAGGTGCATGGTGATGAGGATGGGAGCGAGACCAGATGGCATAAAACAGGCAAAACCAGGGCAGTTGTTGTGTATGGAACAGTGAAAGGATTCAAAAAGATTCTGGTGCTTTACACTAAATATGGCAGGCAGAAGAAACCTGAAAAGACGAACTGGGTGATGCACCAATATCACCTTGGCGGCAATGAAGAAGAGAAAGAAGGAGACTTGGTGGTTTCAAAGGTGTTCTATCAAACACAGCCCAGACACAGTGGTTCCAGCATCAAGGATTCATTTGAACCAAAATTGAAAAACAGAAGAGAGCACGTCCACACCATATCTAAGTGGCAGAGCACAGCCCTGGTTGACCATTTCTACGGTCCATCCATCATCTCTTATGATCATCACCATGGAAGCCACAGTAGCACTGAAGGCCCATCTAATCAGTTGATTGCAAATTTGGTCGCTCATGCTCACCAACATGATGCGCCTTCCTTCATCCATTTATCCCCGGATACAAGCAAAGGAATGCCTCAGAGAAACTAAACAGACAAACTAAGCGGCATTGCTTTTGGTAGGGCAGCAATGACAAGCGACAAGGACGGTTTTGGTGGTGGTTGCTGCAGTTGTGGTGTAACACTCGTATAATCTATTTTCTAAGAGATTTTTCCAATTTAGAAAAGAAAAGAAAAAGATGATGGGTACTAAGAAGGCAAGAATTGGTTCCTTTCGTTACGAACAATGACAAAGAACCAGGTGTTCTTTTTCTTTGGAAGTTTTGATTGGGATGATTGAATCACATCAGTAGTGCAACTGAAGGTGTACTAAAAGAAAAGCCATGTCTCCTGTAACTCGGGGGGGTAAGTAGCTTTATTACGTTAACGATACCGATTAGCTAGCAATAGACATATATATACTATTTTGTCCCTTGGGAGAATTTTTGTCCACAAATTACGTAATAAATGGAACATTCATTTTTATTCTTATGTATATCTACCAGAGATGAGATGCATGAAACACAAAGATGGTACATTATGACGCATGAATCATAATTGCCTGTGTTAGGAAATCCAGTTTTGCCGCGCTTACTATTATGTCTGTTGGGTATTGAACTTTCACTTGATAATTTTTGCTAGTGGTCTTTGATTCTTGCTTCAGTTTTATTCTATCACGTTAGCTTGCAGTTCCAATTTTCAGATGGAGCAAGCCTTAGCTGGACTATCCCCTTCAACAATTCTTGTTCTCAATCTAGTTCTAACCCTACTCGATTTTGGATTAATACTGGCGAGAACCTGAATCTTAGTTGGGTCTATGTTCTATTCCTAATTAGTTTTATTTCTATAAGCTACCAGCACTTCTAAACACAAAACTAAGCACAACACACTACGTACAAATCAGAGACCAACAGTAATACACTTCCTTCTAAAATGAACATGCCACCACAACAACCCCTTGTTTGAGCCCTTCTCTTAACCTCCTTTCCAAGAAAAAGGCAAATGAGGACCGAAAATAGAGTAATTGATCGTGGTCCTCCTGTTCCATCTTTCTTATTATTTCATCCTTATTCTCGATTGGATTGAACCCTCTAAACTTTCCCACTTCCCAAATTTTTTACTTTTTAAGTATGTTTTTATTCCTCCTTTTCCATTTGATTCTGTCCTTCACATTTTTTGGCTTCAATTTGATGAAAATGTGGATACATTTTGTGCCAAATTGTTGTTTTCCTAGCCCTTCTCAGTTCTTCCATTTATGACTTGCCTGCTTTCAAGCAAAATCTTAATAAATTACCTATTTGGTCTTCAAAAATTACTTTTGTATAAACTAAATAAATAATTGTGATTTACATCCAAGTTTAGTTTCAAGATTCATTTACTAAAACAGTTAAACTTGAACAAAAGTGAACTCAAATTATTTAAAAACTCAAATATCTATTCATTAAAAATTTTGTTTGGTGTATTATTAAAATAAAATTTGGTAGGCTCCTTTTTAGCTTTTATGTTTTATGCTTAATTATACACTAAAATCAAACATGTTTTCTAAATGGTTGGTTTTATTAAATTAGATTTTTTAGCATTTGATTCCTATATAATAATAATTTTTTCCTTTTATTTCTAACTATTTTAGTTAATATTATAAAGTTAAATGAATTGTCAATGAAAAGCTCATGAGCTTGACATTAGATTTTGCTTGAATATGCTTGTAGCTATATAAAATTGACACAAAGCCTACATTTTTGGGTTTATCTGAGTAAATATTAAACATTTTAAAATTTGACTTAATTTAATTTATTTATTATTCTACTTCTAAGTATTAATACTTTTTTAATCTAATTTTTTTATTACTTCTTGTTTTTCACTTGAGTGATGTGAATCAATAAATGACAAGATGTATTCATCATTTTTAAAGAATTGATGCCTAAATGATTGGTAAAAATGTTATGATCCAAAATAACTCAATAATTAGATATAACTTTGATAATAGAAGAAATATTCAATAATTGATTTTATATAATAATATTCTCCCTTAGTCTCTAGAGATTAGCCCTTAATCAATGGGCCTAGCTAAAAGCCCACTAGATTAGGTCTAGTTTTATTGGAATTGCTTCAACTCTATTAGATAAAAATCTCAAAGCCTCAAAATAAAATAAAATAAAATAAAATCCATCTAAAAAAAAACCCTAAATCATTTAAAGGAATATATATTCAAAGCCTTTAGACTCACTAAAATAAAACAAACTTAATCCATAGAACTTAAAACCCTTAAGACCCTAAGGACTAAAAACCAACCTCAATAACTTAAAACCCTTAAGGCCCAAAACCTAAACCTAATGACTCTATCGTTATGAAGGCCTAAAACCCAAATACCTTAAAATTGATGCCTTTAAGCCTAAGACCACAAACCCAATGGCAAACCTGAAGCTTGAACCAAAACACAACCACATGCCCTAAATCCTAAACAAAACACAATCACGTCTCCTAGATACTATCTTAACTTGCTAACAAATTCTAATTCCATAAACTCCCTAGATTCTAGATGAAAGTAAGGTTTTAAGAATCGAATAAGTCATTGAACTATAATGCTTAGTAGTTTATAGTTCAATTGGTTCAACTTTTTTAACTGAGGTTGAGTTGATAAAATTGATAAATTAAAATATAGAAAAAAAATTATATTTTTAAATTTTTCATACATTTTTTAAATTAACTGATTTAAAAAAATCATAATCGATTCATTGATTTATAGTTCAATTGATCAATTTATTGGTTTGGTTATCGATTTTCAAAACTAACGGTTTTTAGAGTGAACCAACTAGACCATAGTTCAATTTCCAATTTTATTGATCTAACTTCTCGGTCCAATCCAATTTTCAAAACCTTAGATCAAAGAACACGACCCTAGAAATCCTAAACCTTAAAATACACAACCCTTAAGCACAATTTTAGAATCAGGAATCCCAAATAAAAAATATAGAAGCTATCAAGCTTTGGAACCCCAAAATCAAGAAATCCTTATTAATAATAAGAGTCAAATCCTAAGAAAATCAAACAAATTGAAAACCATTGACACGTAAAATTGAAACTCCCTACTATGAACCATGTCAAAATTAGAAACCCATACACCATATTCTTAAATTGTGACTTTAATGCCTAAGAACCATGAATCAAGGCTCAAAAAATAAAAACTAAGTCTCACATTGATATTGCAAGATATAAGAACCTGAAAATAAAAACTTTTAGGAACTTTGTAAATTTTATATTTTCTTTAATCATTAATAAGTATAATGTAAATTTAATATTCTGACATTATAATTTGTAAGTATTATTTTAGTTAACTAATTCTAACAATAAAAATAGTAATATTTTATAATATTACAAGGGTATACTGTAATATATTTTCTTGTCACTTACAATAGTAACAATAAGATTCATGTGTTTTCCTTTTCTTTTGCACAAACATTATTGTACATTTATTATTTATTCTAAAGAATGTAATATATATATATGTATGTATGTATGTATTTTTCCATTGATGACACCAAAATATTAAATGCAATATTACCCTTTCTACTATAATACCCCTTAATTATTAAATCAAAGGACAAAACCTCATTGGATTCTATTATATTGGTAGAAATTAAGTAAACAATTATGATAGTCCTAGTGACTTCCTATACAAATAATTTAAATCAATCAATCAAGATACAGTTGATCGTAGCACTAAAGAATTGGGAAAAAAAATTAAGTCAACTAATTTCAAGATTTTGAAATTGTCATGATATTTTGCATATTTCTTTTCTACATGATGCAAATGTAATTGAATTACAATGGCCTTATACAAAATAAAGGGACAAAAAAAAAGTACAATATATGCAAAGGAGGCCCAAAATCAACAAAAAAACCACCCTATATTAGGCCTAAGAACAATGTTGGGTTGGTTGCTTTCCCCTTTGGCCCATCACTAGCTCTTTCAAGCCTAGAAAGGTCTAAGGGGTCACCTCTCTTATACATTATATCAAGTTATAGGACCCATTCATCAATTTCCACTTGTCCCATCAACAATAGACCCTACTATTATAGATTAGCCCATAAATATATATTGGTTAGACTAATAATCACTAGAAGTAATGATTATTCTCTCTTTACCTATATGCTTGAGAACTTTGATCCTCTTACTAACTTGATTGTTGACGTACTAACACTAAAGTCAACCTTCAATGCTTAGTTATGTGTTATTTTGCAAGATCCTACTAAAGCCAAATTGTTGAACCTCTTGATTGACCCAATCGCACCTTATTCTAACATGTGTCCTCTCTAGTGAGATTTTCTCATCAATTGGTGCCACTTGATTACCTTGTACCCTAAGACATGACTTAGGTAGGTCTTATTGAGTGTGAGAGTTCTCAACAATCCCTAGGTCATACCATACAAATAACCCCACAAAACCTGACAACCTTTATATCATTTAACCCACTTAGCAAACAATTCACCCTAGCAATAACATAGGCCTTGACTTATTTACTAGACATATTGACTCATTAGCAATTGTGTTAACCACATTCTTGACAAGTTAAATGCACTTTACCTTAATAATGACCCCTTTAAACTTGATACACTTAACTAAAAGAATCCCCATAGTTGAAACACTAGGAGAAACCCCATGGTTGGCTCCACCCCAACAACTAAACACACAACCCACATTGGTGGCAAGCAAGGTTTAAGGTATGCTAATCATCCCAGTATAATCACATAAGTCATAGTTAGATTTTACCTTATCGTCTTTTCTATAAAACACAAGTAGTTTGTTCATTACTAAAGAATTCATCATCTAAATTGCTAGAATTGTCCCAAGTGACTTTGCATGCTTTCTTGGTTGGTTTCTTACCTTTTTTTTTTTAGCTAGAACAATTTGCCATAATATGCCAAGTTTGTTATACTTGCAACAAACAACCTCCTTCTATTATGTATCATTTTCAATAAATCACCTAAATGACTTTCTACCCATTTGCTTTTATTTTTAAAAAAATTAGCAAATTTTCATGCAAGTGTCACGGTCTTTTGTACCTAGAGATGGACAATACGTTGAATCTAGACACCTCCTAAAGAAGGACAATACGTTGAATGTAGACACCTCCTAGGGAAGGGAAATACATTGGAACTAGCTATGTAATAAATAGGAAGTTGAAGGGATGTAATATCCACCATTAGATCAAGGAGGGATCTAATGGTTGTAGCTTGTCCAAAACTTGTATAAAAGGGGACTTCCTACCTCTCATTTGTATACACTTAATTTTCAAGTGAAATATACTTCTAATGTTAATCTCCAAAAAGGTTCTTGTGAGTTAAGTGTGAGAAGGTTGCTTGGGAAGCATTCTCAAGGCCGTATGGGTAGGACGCAATAAATTCCATAGGCCCATGACAGTTGCTGTCAGAGCAGGTTCATTCCAAACACTATGGCAGACTCACGTTCTGATGAGATGCTCATCATGGGTGACGACTGCAATGATCATGGGAGGAAGGCCAATAGAGGTGTTGCCAAGGGAAAAAAGAATTGTGCTGTTTCGAGTTCGAAGGATCCAGTAGGGGACCTGACACATCATATGATGAAGATTGAATCGTTCATCATTGATGTCCAAGGTTTAGTTGATGACTTGACCTAGTCCATCGAAGGTGTAGATGCCGAAAGGGAGGAGCTCATGGTCGAGATGCAGGAGCTCAAAGTCAGTATGGGAGAACTTCGAGGAGAGTTGCTGGGGACCTTAAGGACAGAACTTCATCAGCGAGATGAGTCCTTGGAGACCATGATAATGGCTATGCACGCGGAGATTGTGGAGCTCAAGGGAAAGCTCGTAGAATTAGAGGTAGCACACGTGAACAAAGTGATCATCGTGCAAGGACCACGTACAGATGCACCCAAGCCAAAAGAGTTCAGGGGTTCTTAGGTGGCCAAGGATGTAGACAACTTCCTATGGTACATGGAACGATACTTCCAAGCCATGGAGATCAATGACAGCCAATTACGGATAAATACTACATCTATATACTTAACTGATAATACTTTGTTATGGTGGCGTCGTCGGTCAGACGACAGGTGTGGAGATCCTATCACAACCTAGGATAGGTCATTGAGGAGTTTCGATGAAACTACTATCCCGTATATGCAGAGGAAGAAACTTGTGACGAGCTAAAGCGCCTTGGGCAGAGGGATGTAGTATGCGATTATGTGAAGCGATTTTTAGAGTTGTTGCTCCAAATCCCTTCAATGAATGAGATAGAGGTGTACCACCAGTTCATGAGTGGTCTCAAGCCATGGACCAAACAAGAGCTGAAGCGGTTCCAAGTGGGAGACCTTACAATGGCCATTACGGTGGTTGAATCTCTCGTAGAGCATATGACACCTTCCACCTCCCAGTTAGACTCCCGTCCAAAGGATAAGGCTAATGGTGGGGGAGACCGGGGTAGATTCAATTACCCGAATAGAGGTAGACCACTGGCTGGCCCTTCAAAGGCTCATACAGAATCCAGCAATGGAGGTCATAGGAAGCTATGTACTTATAAGTGTTACTTTTGTGATGGTCCACATATGGCGTAAGATTGCCCGAACAAGGCCAAGTTGGCTGCCCTCTACAAAGAAGATGAGCCAAAAGAGGAGGCAAGATTAGGTTCGTTGCTGATCCTCAGTTCAATCAAGTCGAAGAAGGTGAAGGAGCCAAAGGGACTTATGTTTGCAAATGTAAAAATCAGAGAAACCACAATGAGTGTGCTTGTGGATATTGGGGCATTTGATCTCTTTATATCAGAAGAAGTTGCCAAGAAACTTAACCTTTGGGTTAAGAAAGGAGTCGAGTGGTTTAAGACTGTCAACTCCCAGGAAGTCCTTGCTGTTAGGGTTGTTAGGGACGTGGAGCTACAGATTGGGTAATGGAGAAGCCAGAAGACCCTTGAGGTAATTCCTCTTAATGATTATGACTTTGTCATTGGATTGAAATTTTTGGATAAGATCCATACAATTATATTACCCTTTGCCAAGTGTCTTTGTGTGTTGGACAAACGGTGTCAGTGCGTGATTCTGGTTCATTGTAAGTCGGACCATGATTGGAAGATGATTTCAGCAATGTAACTCAACAAGGGAGTGAAGAAGGGTAAGGTAACCATCTTAGCAACCTTGAAAACCGAGGACAGCAAGAGCAAAGGGAGCGAAGTCCCAACAGAAGTGAGCCAAGTCCTTGATTCATTCAAGGACTTGATTTCTCCTAAGTTACCTAAGAAGCTTCCACCTCGTAGAGAAGTGGATCATCAGATCAAACTGGTGCCTGACACTCGATTGCCTACCATGGTGCCATATTGCATGGCACCCCCTGAATTGGAAGAATTGAGGAAACAGCTGAAGGAGCTACTTAATACAGGGTACATTTGGCCATTTAAGGCTTTGTTCGGTGCACCTATCCTATTCCAGAAGAAGCATGATAGGTCACTCCGGATATGCATAGATTACCGGGCATTAAACAAATTAACCATCAAAAACAAGTATCTGATCCCACTCATTGCAGATCTCTTCAATCAGCTTGGAGGTACACAGTGGTTCACCAAGCTTGATCTCCATTCAGGTTACAATCAAGTTTGGATTGCTAAAGGGGACGAGCCGAAGACAGCCTGTGTGACTCGTTATGGTTCGTACAAGTTCCTCGTCATGCCATTCGGCCCAATCAATGCTCCAGCCACATTCTGTACTCTTATGAACAAGGTATTGCACCCATTCCTAGATTGGTTTGTAGTGGTTTACCTTGACGATATTATGGTATACAGTCAGACGCTTGAGGAGCACATTGAGCACCTTAGACAGGTTTTCCAAGTCTTACGAGAGAATGACTTATACGTCAAACATGAGAAATGTGCCTTTGCCCAAAAGGAAGTGCCATTTTTAGGGCATATTGTCAGGAGAGGACAAGTACATATGGAGGTAGCAAAGATCCAAGTCATCGTTGATTGGGAGCCACCGACGAAAGTGACAGAGTTGAGATCATTCCTTGATCACACCAACTACTACCAGTGTTTCATTTAAAACTACTCAAACAACATTGTGCCACTCACGGACATGCTGAAGAAGGAGAAACTGTGGGAATAAACGGATCAATGCCAAAAGGCATTTGATTGGTTAAAGCAAGCCATGACCAAGGAGTTAGTGTTGGTGTTGCCCAATCACACAAAGCCTTTTGAATTAGAGGCTGATGCAGCAGATTTTGCTATTGGTAGTATTCTTATGCAGGAAGGACATCCAGTGGCACATGAGTCGTGGAAGTTGAATGATACAAAGCGACGGTATACCATTCAAGAGAAGGAGATGACTGTAGTGGTCTATTGCCTATGGACGTGGAGGCATTATCTCCTAGGGTCTAAGTTCATTGTAAGGACAGATAACGTGGCCATGAGTTATTTTCAGACCCAGAGGAAGTTGAGTCTGAAGCAAGCTCGATGGCAAGATTTTCTAGTAGAGTTCAATTATGTGATGGAGTATAAGCCAAGGAAGGCTAACTCCGTAGCTGATGCTTTTAGCTGGAAGATGGGGCTAGCAAACACAGTGAGTTGACCTAACTGTTTATGGATCGATCGCATCAAGGAGGGGCTCAAACATGATCTGAAGGCTCAAGCCCTCATTAGATATGCGCAAAAGGGTAAGACCCGACGATTTTGGTGTGAGGACGGTCTTTTATATACAATAGGGCGATGACTATATATGCCACTCCATGGAAAGATAAGGAAAGAAGTGTTGCGCAAGTGTCATGATTCGAAGTAGGCAGGTCATCCAGGGATCCACCGCACCTTAGCCCTTATCAAAGATCAATAGTACTGGCCTCAAATGCGGGATGACGTTGAAGCCTATGTAAAGACATGTCTTGTTTGCCAACAAGACAAACTTGAACAACATCCATCGCCAGGACTGCTAGAGCCACTTCCCATCCCAACTCGTCCATGGGAGAGTGTTTCCATGGACTTCATAGTAAACCTGCCTAAGTTCAAAGGATGTTGGTCTCTTATGGTCATGGTGGATAGATTCTCCAAGTATGCAACTTTTGTGCCAGCAACAAAGGATTGCCCAGCTGAAAAGGCAGCCAAGTTATTCATGAAGCACGTGGTAAAGTATTGAGGAGTCTCACAAACGATTGTGAGTGATCATAACCCTTGATTCACAGGGCGTTTCTAGTTTGAATTGTTCAAGCTGTTAGGGTCAAAGTTGAATCTCTCTATAAGCTTACACCCACAAATTGACGGTCAAACTGAGCAGGTCAATGCACTCTTGGAGATTTATCTTTGGCACACGTGAGCACAACGCAAACAAATTGGGCAAAGTTGATCGACGTAGCCCAATTTTCCTTTAACTTGTAGTGAAGAGAGTTTACTGACCAAAGTCCATTCAAGATCGTGAATGGCCAACAACCATAAACTCCAAGTGTGGTTGCATCGGGTTATCAGGGGAATAGCCCACCTACATATAAGTTTGCCGAGGATTGGTAGGAACAAGCAGACTTGGCAAGAGCGTGTCGACGTAAAGCCTCTAAATGCATGAAGAAGTAGGCCGACAAAAAGCAATGACATGTGGAGTTCCAAGTTAGGGACTTGGTGTTAGCCAAATTACACACCATTCTTCGGTACAAGGATGTGCACAAGGGTCTAATTCGTTGCTACAAAAGGCCATTTCAAGTGATACAACAAGTCAGGAAGGTCATATACAAGTTGGAGCTACCACCAAAATTAAAGGTACATCCAGTTTTTCATGTAAGTATGCTTAAACCTTACCATGAAGACAAGGGAGATCTAGATCGAGGGGAGTCACAACGAGCACCACTTGAAGCAAAAACTTCATATGACCGAGAAGTCGAGTCCATAGTGGCAGATCGGGTCATACGAAAGCGGTATTGTATGCCAAGGTGTGAATACTTTATTTGATGGAAGGGTCTTCCGGAAAGTGAAGCTAGTTGGGAACTTGCTGAAGCTCTTTGGCAATTTAAGAAGGAGATTGACACCTACCACACTGAAGAATTAACGAGGGTGTCGCTTGATTAAGTGGGGGAGAATGTCATTATCTTTTATACCTAAGGATGGACAATACGTTGAATTTAGACACCTCCTAGAGAAGGACAATACGTTGAATGTAGACACCTCCTAGGGAAAGGAAATACATTGGAACTAGCTATGTAATAAATAAGAAGTTGAAGGGATGTAATATCCACCATTAGATCAATGAGGGATCTAACGGTTGTAGTTTGTCCAAAACTTGTATAAAAAGGGACCTCTTGCCCCTTATTTGTACATGAAGTTCCCAACTTCTCCCTAGGATCTACTAGTTCCTGATACTGAGAGGGGGGGTGAATCAGTATCACCACAATTCGCAATTCGCAGGTAAGTGAACAACTTCAACCTCTTCTTAAAAGCAAACTCTTTCTCAGACTTGACTAAGGTAGATCTATTATTACCTACTAATCACAATAGTCCCCAAAGTCACCTTTCAGACACCTTGCCTAGCAGACAATACGGATGTTCTTATTTAGGTCTTCGTTAGGTTATGAGTTGGCTAATACTTCAGCTGCATTCACAAGTCAATTCAAAACACAGAATGTAAAGCAAATTAAGGACACACGAGATTTACGTGGTTCTGTCAACGTGACGTACATCCACGGTGGTAGGGACTCTCCCTTACCGAGACTATCCACTATACTTGAGAATTCAGGTTACAATGGATGTCTTTGATTCTCTGCTCCTTTCACTATTGCAATTACTAAGCAAGTACAATACAAAGAGTGTCACTTACTGTGTCTACCCTTCTTCTAACTTGTCTTGCCTCTGTTGAATTGAAAGGCTGCTCCACTGCTACTTAAAAGTTCACCACAACGCTTTTTAACCTCTCTTGAAGAAGTCTGGAAATACGTTGAGTTCAATGCTTCGCCGAATTCCTTCTCTACGTTGTATCACACAACTCCTGCTTTTACATCTCATGGTCTCACCCGTCTCCTTGCCCCACAATCTCACTGTCTCACGGCTCGCCTGTCTGTTTCTCTCTCTCTTGCTGTCTAGTCGGATTTCTCTCTCTTCTCGACGGATTTCTCTCTCTTCTCGCCGGATTTCTCTCTCTTCCTGCCGGATTTGTCTCACCGTCTGCCGGATTTGTCACCGTCGACCGGATCCCAGTTCTGCCGGATCTCTCACCGTCGACTGGATCTCCTTCTGCCGGATCTCTCACCGTCCCAGCCGGCTCTCTCTCACGCTGTCGCCGGATCTCCTCTGTCCCAGCCGGATCTCCTTCTGCTGTCGCCGGATCTCCTCTGTCCCTGCCGGATCTCCTTCTGCTGTCGCCGGATCTGCTGTCGCCAGATCTCCTCTGTCCCTGCCGGATCTCCTTCTGCTGTTGCCGGATCTCCTCTGTTCCGGTTGTCTCCTCTTTCTCTCTCGACGGTTGTTCTTTGTTGCCGTCGGTATCTCTCTTTTCTATGGCCGTCTGATTTCTTCTTCCGCCGGTCTGCTTTTCTTCGTCCTGCTGTCCAGCCCCGTCTAGCCGTAATCGGTTTTCTCTCCCGTCGGGTTTCTCTTCTTTTTCTGTCAAGCTTACTGTTCACGACGGCTACTGTTCACAACGCTACTGTTCACAACGCTACTCGTCCGTCGGCTGCACTGTTTACTCTTTTCATCCTTGCCGGTGGTGTTCTTGCGTGTAGGGTTTGGTATTCTCTTTGATTAGTCGGTTGTTTAGGTTTTGCTGAATGCTCAACATTGCCGACTCTCTCTCTTCTTGCCGTGTATGCAATTGTGTTGGCCTTACCCTATTTTTGTCTTCCAAGGTCTTTATATATCTCTTCCATGAAACCCTAATAGGGCTTACGTGGCAGATTTACGTTCTTACCCTTACGCGTGGATTTACCTTCTTACCCTTCCACGTAGCTTTACTTTCTTGCACACTTAAATCTAGTTGACAACAATTACAACCCACACAAGACTGTGGGAACAACAATCTCCCCCTTTGTAATTGTTGGCAACACTCATAACAAAAACCACTATGCAGCAGTTTCAACTCCCCCTAAATATAAACTCCCCCTTTCTTAACAGCTCCCCCTGCACTGTTGCTTCTCTCCCCCTTTGCCAACCAATTACAAATTTGAAAAACTTGCAAAGTAGAGATGGAGGATTTACCTGAACTTCAGGCTTGAGGAGGCATTTGCACAGATAGACTTAATCTGTGCTTTTCAAACAGCTTCTTATTAATGGGTCTTGCAACCAGCTCCCATGTACCATTCTTCTCAATTTGATCCAGCTCCTCATTGGTAGCTTTGACCCAAGCTTGGTCTTGAATAGCCTCTTCAACAGATTTAGGCTCAACTTGTGAGAGTAGAGCAGTAGCTCCCACCATTCTTCTTCTTGTTGTAACTCCTGCTGATGGGTCACCTATGATCTGATCTCCTCGATGAGCACTGGTCCATGTTTTCTTTGTCCTTCTTCCTTGCACCATCTTAGTTGTAAGAGGATCTCTTTCTTCCTGTTCAGACTCACTTTTCTCCGAGTCTAAACTTACTTCTTGTTCCTTTTCTTCAGGTTGGTCTGATTCTTCATCTGCATTGAAGTCATCTTCTTCATTGTCCTCAGCTTCTCCATTCTGCATTGTTTTCCAGTTCTCATCTATTCTCACATCACTGGTAGTGATTACTTTTCCCAGCTTATGTAGGAAAACTCTGTAACCTTTTGTCTTTGCTGAGTATCCCACAAAGATGCCTTCATCAGACCTAGCGTTGAATTTTCCCAAGTTTTGCTCCTTGTTCTTCACAAAACATGGGCTGCCAAAGACTCTAAGATACTTGGCTGTTGTCTTCTTCCTACTCCATAGCTCATATGGAGTCTTATCAGTATTGGGCTTTAGTAGAACTCTGTTCAGTAGGTGCACTGCTGTAAATGTTGCTTCTGTCCAAAATCTTGTGTGAAGCTTGGATTCTAGCAGTAGAGTTCTTGCCATTTCAACCACAGCTCTATTCTTCCTCTCTACCACCCCGTTCTGTTGAGGTGTTCTTGCTGCTGCCATCTGATGGTGAATTCCATGCTTCTCAAGGTAATCTTCAAAAGCTCCATTTGTGAATTCAGTGCCTTGATCTGACCTCAATACTTTGATCTTCTTTCCACTCTCATTTTCAGCCAATCTTCTGTATCTCTTGAAGCATTTCAGAACTTTTGACTTGTGTTTGAGGTGCATGATGCAGGTCCTTCTGAAATAATCATCGACAAACAAGACGAAGTACCTCTCACTATTCAACCCTTTTGTTCTCATCGGCCCACACAAATCAGTATGCACAATGTCAAGCACTGCTTCAGAACTGAACTCTTTGGTCTTATACTACTTTCTAACATGTTTTCCTTTAGAGCATGTTGAGCAAACATACTCTCTCTCTCTCCTGAGGTCAGGAATATCTCTGATTGCATGAGTAGTGGTCAGCTTCCTCATGTTCTTTTGTGATAAGTGTCCCAGCCTCCTATGCCAGAGTTCATTTTCTTCTTCTTTGGTGGGTAGACAGCTACTTGTCTTGTCCTCGTCAATCACATATAAATTTCCAGCTGTTCTCTTCCCGGCTGCAATAGTATTGCCTTCTTTACTCTTTACCTGACAATCTGTTTTTGTGAATATTACCTTATGATCTTCGTTGCATAACTGACTGACAGATGCTAAATTGTATTTGAGTCCTTCAACGTGCAGAACATCTTTCAGCTTTCCTCTTCCAATTTTTACTGACCCCCGACCATTAATGTTGAGTGAATCATCATTGCCAAACTTGACTCTGCCTTCTCTTGATTTGCTCAGCTTTGATAATTTACTCTTATCTCCCGTCATGTGCGAAGTGCATCCACTATCAAGGATCCACTGCTTATCCTTGCAGTCAGCTTTGAGTGCAATTTCAGCTATATTAGCCACCTCCCTTTTAGCTTTATATTCCTTCTTTTGAACTAGTTGGAAGATAGCTTTCTCCTTTTTCTCACCTTTGACTGCACTGCTTGTTTTCATTGTACCATTAAGTGCCTTCTCTTGCTCAGGGAGAAGTGTCATGCATCTCTTGGCATTATGGCCATCCTGCCCGCACCTTTCACACTGTTCCAAGTCTGCCAATATAGCAAACTTGTTCTTTGAAACCACTGGTTTGGGCTTCCACCAACAATCCTTGTCAGCATGTCCTTGCCTTTTACAGTATGTGCAAGAACTCACGACAGGTGTTCTCTTCTGAATTCTGTATTGTCTTCCCCTGTATGCAGCATCGTATCTTCTCAAGTTGGAGACATATACTGGCCTTCTCCACCAACAGTTACTCGCCTTATGACCCCAAACTCCACAATAAAGGCAATAACCTTGAAACTGTCTCTTCTTGGGTCTGATCACAGCTTGTCTTCTTCTGTTCATCACTTGCTGTGTAGGCAAAGTAGCTGGCTTCTTTACTTGTGTGACTTTCATTTCAGTCACCTTCTTCTGTTCAACCGTAGCCCTCTGCTGGCTGACTTTCTTTTCGTCCTTCTTGTTTGCCACCCTAGGTTGCTTCTTCAGATCTTCTCTAGTCTCAGCTATCTTCTTCTGAGTCACAACCTTCTCTTTTAACTTCTGCGGCACATTCTCATTTTCTTTAACCAATGCAGTCTCAGATTGCTGCACTTTCTCTACATTTTTCTCTCCTTTTCCAGAACTTGTTTCTCCTATCATTTTAAGCTTCTGCAAGTTCTCTTTGCTGCTTTTGAGTTGTTGCTGAAGTCTCAGCAACTCTTTCTCCATTTCTTCAATTTTTGAGGCCCTTGAGCTAAGCTCTACTGTAAGGTCTTCACATATTTTGATCTGTTCCTCAAATCTTCTCTTCAAATCAATATGCTCAGCCTTTATTTCACCGTTTTGACTTTCAGCTTCCTCAGACTTTGCTTCAACTTGTTTTATATGGGCCTCCAACCTTCTTATGGTTCTGCCCCTTCTGATTATCTCCTTTGAAGCTGCTTCCAGCTCAGCTTCAAGATCTGGCTCTTCTTCATCAACTTCCTCTTCCTCTTCAGAGGTTGAGCTACCACTTTGTGCTGATGCCATAAAGACATACTCATCTGATGAGTCTTCATCTTCCTCCTCATCAACTTCTTTTGTCTGACTCACATAACTCTTGAATGAGCCTCTTGTATTCCTCTGTGGGTTGACAATCTTCTTATTGGACTTCTTTGATTTGAATGATGATCTTCTCCATCTTGAATTCTGCTCATCGTCACCATCCTCATCTTTATCATCCTCATCTTCATCATCAAGTTTCACTTTGCACCGAGAAGCAAAGTGTCCAGTTTTCCCACATCGATAACATCTCAAGGACAACTGTCCTTTTCCCTTCTTAGACCCCCTTTTGAGTTTCCTTGTGAAGTAAGCCAATACTTCACCTTCACTTTCTCCCTCATCATCATCATTATCCTCACTGGATGATTCTTCTTTTTCTTTTATCTTCAAGTGTTTCATAGCTTTGAAAGCTGCCTCCTTTGATATACTTGATGTTGAGGAGCTCTCAGTCGACTTTATTCTCATCTCATATGCAATGAGATTGCACTGAAGATCATGCAGAGACATAGAGTTGAGATCTCTACTCTCCTCTATGGCTGCCACCTTTGAAGCAAACCTCTCAGGCAAAATTCTCAGAATTTTCTTCACAATCGATGAGTCCTTCTTGTTCTTTTCATGACTTCTCAAGTCATTTACAGCGTCAATAACCCTAGTGAAGAACTCTTGAACTGTCTCATTTTTCTGTATTCTGAGAGATTCATATCTCTCCTTGAACACTTGAAGCTTAGCCTCCTTCATTCTGCCATCACCTTCATAAACTTTCTGCAATCTGTCCCATATCTCCTTGGCAGATTTGCAGTCCATAACTTTAGCATACTCAGCATCTGTTAATGCTGAAATGATGACATTTGAGGCCTTCCCATTTATCTCGAATTGCTTTAACTCCTCTAGGGTTAGGTCTTTACCTTCTTCCGGAGCCACAAAACCCTCCTATACGCATTTCACCACGTTCATGCCCATGGTTGCAAATACCACTTGCATTCTTGCTCTCCACATATGATAGTTGGTTCCGTTGAAGATTGGAACCTTCTTGCTGTAAGTGGTGCTAGTGTTGGTACCGGCTTCCATTTCTCAGTATGCTGAACAAGTCAAACTTTTAGATCCCTTCAAAGTAGTACACCAAGCTGTTAAGCTTCAAACTGGTGAACCTATGCTCTGATACCAATTGAAGTTCCCAACTTCTCCCTAGGATTTACTAGTTCCTGATACTGAGAGGGGGGGTGAATCAGTATCACCACAATTCGCAATTCGCAGGTAAGTGAACAACTTTAACCTCTTCTTAAAAGCAAACTCTTTCTCAGACTCGACTAAGGTAGATCTATTGCTACCTACTAATCACAATAGTCCCCAAAGTCACCTTTCAGACACCTTGCCTAGCAGACAATACGGATGTTCTTATTTAGGTCTTCGTTAGGTTATGAGTTGGCTGATACTTCAGCTGCATTCACAAGTCAATTCAAAACACAGAATGTAAAGCAAATTAAGGACACACGAGATTTACGTGGTTCCGTCAACGTGACGTACATCCACGGTGGTAGGGACTCTCCCTTACCGAGACTATCCACTATACTTGAGAATTCAGGTTACAATGGATGTCTTTGATTCTCTGCTCCTTTCACTATTGCAATTACTAAGCAAGTACAATACAAAGAGTGTCACTTACTGTGTCTACCCTTCTTCTAACTTGTCTTGCCTCTGTTGAATTGAAAGGCTGCTCCACTGCTGCTTAAAAGCTCACCACAACGCTTTTTAACCTCTCTTGAAGAAGTCTGGAAATACGTTGAGTTCAATGCTTCGCCGAATTCCTTCTCTACGTTGTATCACACAACTCCTGCTTTTACATCTCACAGTCTCACCTGTCTCCTTGCCCCACAATCTCACTGTCTCACGGCTCGCCTGTCCGTTTCTCTCTCTCTTGCTGTCTAGTCGGATTTCTCTCTCTTCTCGACGGATTTCTCTCTCTTCCTGCCGGATTTGTCTCACCGTCTGCCGGATTTGTCACCGTCGACCGGATCTCCTTCTGCTGTCGCCGGATCTCCTCTGTCCCTGCCGGATCTCCTTCTGCTGTCGCCGGATCTCCTCTGTCCCTGCCGGATCTCCTTCTGCTGTTGCCGGATGTCCTCTGTTCCGGTTGTCTCCTCTTTCTCTCTCGACGGTTGTTCTTTGTTGCCGTCGGTATCTCTCTTTTCTATGGCCGTCTGATTTCTTCTTCCGCCGGTCTGCTTTTCTTCGTCCTGCTGTCCAGCCCCGTCTAGCCGTAATCGGTTTTCTCTCCCGTCGGGTTTCTCTTCTTTTTCTGTCAAGCTTACTGTTCACGACGGCTACTGTTCACGACGGTTACTGTTCACAACGCTACTCGTCCGTCGGCTGCACTGTTTACTCTTTTCATCCTTGCCAGTGGTGTTCTTGCGTGTAGGGTTTGGTATTCTCTTTGATTAGTCGGTTGTTTAGGTTTTGCTGAATGCTCAACATTGCCGACTCTCTCTCTTCTTGCCGTGTATGCAATTGTGTTGGCCTTACCCTATTTTTGTCTTCCAAGGTCTTTATATATCTCTTCCATGAAACCCTAATAGGGCTTACGTGGCGGATTTACGTTCTTACCCTTACGCGTGGATTTACCTTCTTACCCTTCCACGTAGCTTTACTTTCTTGCACACTTAAATCTAGTTGACAACAATTACAACCCACACAAGACTGTGGGAACAACAGTACACACTCAATTTTCAAGTGAAATATACTTCTAAAGTTAATCTCTAGAAAGGTTCTTATGAGTTAAGTGTAAGAAGGTTGCTTGGGAAGCATTCTCAAGGCCGCACGGGTAGGATGCGATAAATTCCATAGACCCGTGACACAAGCATCACAAAACCTTCTTGATCTTATTCATTGAAGGAACCATTGTCCTCGTTGCTTTCTTGATCATCTTTGATTGCTCTTTTAACCAAAGCAAAGTACTTAAACACCATGCCTTTCTTTTCCTTTATGGGTTTCTTTTTGAATATCATTTCATACATAAGTAATGAACCCACTAATTCAATTAGGGGTAGCATCTTCAAGTCCTTTAATTTTGAAATTGCAATCATCTTTGGGTTTTGTGATTATGGAAGTAACCTGAGAAGCATTTTGATGAGTTTTGCATTATCAAAACTTTTTCCAAAATTTCTCAAAGAATTAACAATGTTAGTGAATCTTAAATACATTTTAGTAATGTTCTCATCATTCTTCATTTAAATAATTCATTCTTATGCATAACAATATTAGTTTTAGTGTCTTTGACTTAGGTGGTTCCCTTATATGTCAACACAAGGTTATCTTTTATCTCTTTGGTCGATTGATAAAAGAGATATAGTTGTAGTCATTTAGAGTCCTAACACAATAGGCCAAGTATTTAGCTTTAAAGTTAAGATTTTAGTTTTTGAAATCTTTTAAAGTGTACTTACTCTCAAATTTATTAACAATGACTTTATTCTTTATTTTGGTAATTCTTTACTGCCTTAAGAAATGATTAGCCAAACAATAAAGTCATAGTATTAAAGGTTCATGTACATGGTCATTTAATTTTTTCAACAGCTAAAATTTGTTTTATCAAAGATAGAAGGTCTAAAAGAGTTATTGCTCTTGGAGTGACACATAAATGGAAAGGAACCCATAAATCAACTTTAGAGAGTGAAGCCAGTAATTTAAAGACCAAGCTTTGATATCAATTATTGGTTTCAAAAATATCTAAGAGGAAGATGAATTGAGTTAACAAAAGACAAATGCCTATAATACATACAACATAAAAAATAAAATGATTGTAATAAATAAAAATCTAACATGGTATGGAAAATGAATTAATGTAAGTACAATAATGCTAATATTAATTAGAGACAAGAAAATAAATCAAGCAAATTTAATTCATAAAACTAACAACCAACTTGGTGAAAAAAAAAAATTAATAATTAAAATGTTCTAGGGTAATAAAGCTAGCTAAGAGTATGAACTTGTACAATAAGCATAGTTAAGAGTAAAGAGTGTAAGACATGATAATTTATAGAACTCTAAGACTCTTATTCCTACATCCTCTCCTTAATACCACCTTCTTGAAAATTTCAAATCCACCATTAAACCTTCTAACAAGAAAGAGACCAATTACAACAATAACATAATCCTTGATTATAACTACACAAAGGTCTATGACATTGTTATAGTACTCTCATACAAATGTGTTCCTCAAATTCTTAATTTTTGAATTTTACAACCTTAAAATACTCACAAAATTTTCATTAGAGTTTTACTTACTCCTAACAATCATTCTCTCTTATGCAGGCTTAATTTTTGAACAAAAAAACAACTCCATATAAGCTTCTTGTTCAGTGTGTTTAGCTACTGCAAATGTGGTTAGTTATAGGTTAAAAGTGATCAAGACATAAAAAAATAAATAAATAAAGAGAGAGAGAGAGAGAGAGAGAGAGAGGGCCATTGTAGATGAATGGTTGTTAACAATTGAAAAACAAGTATTTATTATCCTATAAGTGCATTTCTATGTCAAGAAACATTGTCCTCTGGGTATATTTCCAAATCAAAATCACATTGTCCCATTAATGCACTTTCTTAATCAAGTATTGATTTGTCCCACTGGTTCTATTTCAAGATTGCATTGTCTTATTGATGTTCTTTCAAGATTTCATTATCCCATTAATCCACTTTCCAAATCAAAAATTGATTTGTCTTGTTCGTACTCTTTCAAGATTGCATTATCCTTTCCAAATCAAGAATTCATTTGTCCCATTGGTGCTCTTTTGAGATTGTATTGCACTTTCTAAATCAAGCATTAATTTGTCTCGTTACAAAGGCCTTTTGAAAATATGAATTTTTTCTAAAAATTTTCTGATATGTATATATCAAGAAGTAAAGTTTTACTAATATGAAAAATTATTAAAAATAAGTTTTGCTAATACGAATTTATTTTTTCAAATTAAATTTTGTCATGAACTTAATTTTCCAAAAAATCTATTGAATCATGTAGGCTTCAATATTTTTTACATTCATGGGCAAGCACTTTATATAGCATATGATAATAATATTAGATAGACAAATATAATCAATTACAAATTACTCAATTATGTTGACATATCAAAATTAAATAATACATAATTCAACAAAGTGAATAAAGATTATACCTAACACAACTACTAACCTTTTATGGTTGCAATCCTTACTATCTAGATTGGTTATTCGTTGTCCTTCTTTACATTATGGTATGATAATTTGGGTGCAATTTATATTGCATCTAGTCCTATATTCTATGCTTGCACCAAGCATATAGAGTTACATCATCATTTTGTTTGTGAGTAAATGGCTCAAGGTAATGTTTAGGTGTGGTTTATCTCAACTTTAGACCAAATAGCAGACATTTTTACCAAGCCACTTGGTGCTAAACAATTTGACTTTCTTTGTGGCAAACTTCCTTTGCTTACTCAATTGGCTTTTGTAGGGGGTGTCAATAGATAAATCAAATTAGTTTGTATATATTTGTTTTCTTATCTTTTGTTATAATTTAATTACACCCTTATCAAGTTAGTATAATAGTCTATTTATGTATTTCCTATATTGTACTTTTCATAACATACATTGGTGAGGATAAAGGAGAGATAAAGGGAAAGATTTGAGTTTTATGTGCTTGTACCATTCCCAATTGAATGATTGATTGAATTTCATTTTATTTGCATCTCTACCTTTTGTTGAAGAACTCTTAACAAGTTTTTCAACAAAATAATAGAAAAATTATTGGTTGTAATTTTGGAAAGATGTTCATATGTTTTTTTATAAAAAAAAAAAAAATACTAAGTTAAAAGCAGAGATGATCACCCTTTCCTTTCAACTTCAACTTTCCTGCGGATACTATAAATTATAAATTAACTAAAGTCAAACTAAAAATTTCTAGTATAAAAGGGCACTTGCCTAGCAAGACAAATAGGGGCATAACTATAAATGAAAAGAAGTGTTATTACAAAGATAAGAGAAATAGATATAGAGTTGAATGTATTTATTATAATTATTAATTGTAATTGATGCATATTTTTATATACATTAATTAATTATAATTAACAATTAGGATAAATTTATATTTAATTTTATATTTATTTTTTGTGTTTCTTTAAATTTTTTTTAATGGAGAAAACTAAACTTAGACCCCACAAAACCATAAACAAGTGTCGTTTGTTGAGCAAGGGGCAACAAATGAAGTCATTTGACAAGTTTTGTCTTCCCAGCAAGATCATCTGATAAGAATAAATGTGAAAACAAAACACTAACACAAAAAAGATTCAAAAAAGTAAGAAGAAAAAGCATTATCTTTTTTCTTTTTAGGGTTAAAAACAATATCATAAATATGTCAACTGAAACTTACAACTCTTTGCAATTTCCAAAAGGTCAGTGAGGATCATCTGTTTAGTGATATTTTCCTTGATGGGTGTATAATTAATAAAGATAGTGATAAAATAGTTAAAGAATATGAAAATTTAAGTCCATCAAACACCTACATAGATTTAAAGTTGCTGCTAAGAAGTTGAGTTAGACGTAATTTCTTGCCTCGAGGGCTTCGATGACTATGGCATGCATACATCGGTAGTAACCCACTTACTTTAAAAATAGGAAAATGCTAAGTAGTTATTACTTGAAGCAACCAAAAACAAATTATTGAATTACATTTCATTTAATTTCACAAATAATGAAGTTGAATACAATAAGAAAATACTTTAATATTCTCTTATATATATTATATTACTCAATAAATATTGTTACATAGTATTATTATTTCAAATATTCTTTTCAAGATAAAATAATGCAAAGGGTGTTGATGTATTCCCCGTAGTCCATTGATAGGCTTAATTTAGAATTAACTATTCATGCATATTATTTTATAAAAGGTTTTTTTTTTAATGGTAATATTAGTTATCTTAATAATTTAACTCTAAAGATAAAGTTTTTCAAATAAATATAATTTATAAAAATAATTATAATAAAATCAACACAAGATATCAATAATGTTATTAAATTGACATATGTTTCTTATTTATAATGAAACAGTCAATTTCCTAAATTAAAATATAAAAATAAACACATATATCATTATTAGAATAAGAAGTTCACTAATAATCCCCAAAACATTATTTATATGTTTGTGAAATTTTTATTGTGAGATATGTGTAAATGATATTTAGACTTAACCTTTATAGACTTATAGAATTATTGTTAATGCCCAAATGCAATTAAGGTCAATTCATAAGAAAATAATAAGCACCTACTTAACCCAAAAAATTTTAATTTATTGGATAAGATTAAAAATAGAATATATATTGAATTCAAGCATACTCCTAATGTATAAGTCTATTAGGTTGAAAGTGAGAACAAATTATAAATTCACTTTATTTTACACACAATTCCATTAGTTAAAGAAATGTTAACCATTAAGATCTTTTCTTCCATAATTTGTTCTTAATGCATAGAAAATAAAGTTTTGAGTTAAAAAAAAAATGTTACCAACAAAGTTTTTGATTTATTTGGGGGGATGATTTATTTCAATTTCCTTGATTATAAATGCTCTTAAATATGTTGTACTAGCTAGGTTGATGTGAGAAAATTCATAAAATGGAAATCTCATGTAAATGTAGATCATATTATTATTCGTTTGTTGGGTCATCTAATTAATTAACATACTCATTTGGGAAAAGGAAATATGTTAGCCTCTTAAGCCTTTGGTGGAAAAATGTAAACATTGGTAGCAACTTATAACAATACTTGGCATAGAGTTGGCATGTGATGGAAAGATCAAAGCAAACAAGATAAATGTGTGAAATAATGTGCATGGTAAGAAAGTTATGAGAGGCTACATGTAGACTATAGCAGGACTTGGACCCGAAAGTATAAGTGACATTGTTGTGGCATTGTGAAAACTTTGAGATAGCAAATGGTGGCATTAGCTTCAAGTAGGGAAGACATTTAGGGTATTGGTTGTGTGACAACATTCAGCTATGACATTAGCGTAAGCTATTTGAAGGCTATAATTGCTCAAACACACCTATGTCACCTCCTACTAGAGAGTTGAATTCCTTAATACTCTTTAAGGGAATTTGTATGACTCACTTAAGAGTTGAGTAACCTTAAGGCATGGGTAAGGGTTTAGACCAATGATATTCAAACAAAAGCTAAGTTGGTTAATAGGTGGGTGTGGAAGTAACAATGACATCACTAGAGTTGGCATATGGGTTAAGATCTAAACCAATGACATGCGATCCCATCAACATGCATAAGCTTGGTGTGTATCAAGGGTTACATGCTACAAACAAAAGGTTAAATGCTACAAATGACATTAAAGGATGTTGATGCGTGACACAACTAATTGCTACTTTGCACGAGCTTGGAGTGCGAACCAAGTAAGAGTGTCACATTCATTATGAAAATAAGGGAGTATGGAGACAGATTTTCCCTAAAATATAAGAGCATAATTTGGTGATAGAAGTGACAAGTAAGAAATGCTTATTCAAGGCAATGTGGTGTCGCCTTTTCCTTTTGTGAAGGAGAATATAGGCTGCCAAAAAAATAAGTTGACTAAGTAAGACCCAAGATGTCACTCTTTTCTTGAACGATGCAATAAGAGGTTACTAAGAAATGAGGAGTGCTCTCAACAAAAGAGAAATCCACTAAATATGATTAATTTGATAGTCAAATTATGCATATTCTTAGGTAAGTAAGAGTAACTACCATCACTATAAATAAGTGTGGACAACCAAGAGTCCACAATATTTAAGTGATTCAATTGAAGGAAACATTTGGGTGAGAGGTAAGAGTAATACACTTGTATTTTTTTATATATTTTTGGCAGAAAAATAATAATAGGTTGGAAAATTTCTTATTAATACTTTGTACCTATTTACATTTTTTTTTATGCACAAATTGTGTGAAACGACGTTGTATTCTCGGATTAAACTCAAACTAAAAAGACATTTTAGTGTTACTTAAGCTGAAATTTTAAGCGAGAAATTTTGTCGTGTGACAAAATCTTTAGTGCCGACTTGAAAGAATTGCTTGTCAAAGGTGGGCAGCAAGCTCCCGCTAGAATAAAATACATTACTAAATTAGATTCTCATCCGATGGATATTGCAAATATATTCGCCGACAAACATGGTTTTTCTGTCTTGCGTTAACATTTTGTTCTTTTCCTTGGTTTTAGTACCTAAGAAATCCAAAATAGAAAACCACGACGCAGGTGGCTGCATGGATGCTTTTAATCACATTCTCTGTCTTAATTGCATAAAATAACAAAATAAAAATAAAAATAAAAATACTTAATCTCAAATTTAATTATTATTAGCTACATAAAACATTTTGGCGTCATTCCAACCTAAAGATCAATGCTAAATAGAAATTGATAACTAGGTAATGCTTGAGTTGAGACTGAATCATAAACCTCTATAGAAAAGAAAAACAAGCACCTATTCAATTAGTTAGAAATATTATATATGATCCATCCATACATCCAGAGGAATTTTGTTAAATTAACTAGCATGAGTGGCTCTTGTTATTTAAAGTATGACCCAAAATGAAAGGTTTAATATGATGGTCGGTTAGGCATAATGGTAATTTGGGTCATCAGGTTTAAAATCCCTCCACTCTCCTTATTTAAAGACAATTGTTACAGGAAGGATAACGATTATCCCTATTTAAAGATAACTGTTACGGGAAGGATAACGGTTATCCCTATTTAAAGATAACTGTTACGGTAAGGATGAACGTTATCGGAAAAAGAGGGATAATTCCCTGATTAAAGATAACTCTCACAAAAAAACAGATAACGGTTGTACAGATCTTTTCCTTCTCTCCACCATCAGAGAGAAAACAAAAGGCAGTGAAAGGGAGAGTAGGAGAAAAAGAAGAAAAAGAGGAGAAAAGCGTTCAGGAACAAAAATGAAAAGAGGATTCTCATCTTCGCTACAGGACATCAGTATAATGGACAACAGTATGTTGATTTTATTACAATTTTATTGCTAGTATTCGCATGAAGAAAAAATCCTGTATTATAGAAATAAGAATTTCATAAAGAGAAATTCTAGAAAAGTCTAACAATTGGTATCAGAGCCAGGTTAACAAATACTGCAATTTGTTTTACTTTTATGTGTCCCCTGTAATGTGGTGGTGCTGCCCACCACAGGGGTCCTCGACCGGTGGTGGAGAAGGAATTTTTCGAATGGATGCCGCCATGTAAAGGGGACCGGTTATTGGAACAGTACACCAACGCATATTGAACAGTGCTAACTCCCACATAATAGAAACTTTAAATCTTCATAATTGAAGATTTTTAAAAGTTTATTAAGGTCACATCAACATGAATCAAATATTGAAAGCTTGTTAGTCACCAAAGTGACCTGGCTTGAAAGGATTTGAATTGTTGATTGTGAATTTCAATTGTTCATTTTTGATGCTAATATTGTACATGAACAATTGTAGTTATTAATTATAAGGTTAGGAGATCATCCAAAGATAGATCATTGCCTATAATTAATGACACTAAAGGGGATTGATTGATATACTGGGTGAACGTAATTGTATATCCAAAGATAACATTCATGTTAACTCTAGTATGATTGATTGATCTATTAAAGTATGTTTAAATTAGCATCATTATTAATTAAAGTTATGTATTTGAGGATCACCCAAAGGTGAACTTGAATACATAGTTAAAGTTTGTAATGCATGTATCTGAATCCATTAGAGTTTACTCCAAGCATTAATGTGTAAATTTGGATCATGTTTGTAGCTTCCAATGATGTTTTCGCCTTGGGCAATGTAATGATCAAATTCAATGGGCTGAACTATGCAGAACGGTCTGAGCATATTCAGTTTCATTTATGTGTTTTGGGCTTAGACTTAACAATCATTTCGGATGAAAAGCCTGCAGCCATTATCGGGACCAGTACAGAATCTGAAAAGTCTCTTCATGAGGCTTGGGTACGGTCCAATAAGCTGAGTTTGAATTTGATGTGAATGACGATGGCTGAAAATGTCAAGCCATTGATGCCCAAGACGGAAAATGCAAGGGAATTTATGATGAGAATTAAGGAATACTCTCAATCAGACATAACTGATAAATCCATTGTAGGAACCCTAATGAGTGAGCTGACGACCAAGAAATTTGATTGGTCACAGCCTATTCATGATCATGTGACTAGTATGGCTAATCCAACAGCAAAGTTGAGAACAATGGGTATGGATGTGAGTGAATCCTTTTTGGTTCAATTCATCATCAACTCACTGCCTCCTGAATTTGGCCAGTTCCAAGTGAATTATAACACTATTAAAGATAAATGGAACTTTCAGGAAATTAAGGTCATGTTAGTTCAGGAAGAAGGGAGATTAAAGAAGATGAAGGATCACTCCATTTATCTCACTATTCGTAATGATGCTAGTAGTAGCAAGTCTAAACCATACAAGAAAAATAAGAAGAAGGACAAAGCCTCTATAAAAGTCACTAGAGGTCAGATCCAAAAGGATCAGAAATGTTTCTTCTGTAAAAGAATGGGTCACTTCAAAAGGGATTGCCCAAAAAGAAAGGTTTGGTTCGAAAAGAAAGGTATGTACTGTATATCAGTATGTTTTGAATCAAACGTAATTGAAGTGCCCAATAATACTTAGTGGTTAGACTCTGGAGCTACTATTCATGTGTCACATATTATGCAGGGATTCCTTTCAATCCAGCCCATAACAAGAACTGAGAAGTTCCTTTACATGGGAAATAGAATGAAGGCACGAATAGAAGGAATTGGGACGTACAGATTGATCTTGGACACTAAGTGTCACTTGGATCTAGAAAAGTGTCTCTATGTTCTTGAATGTGCTAGAAATTTAGTTTCTGTTGCAAAGTTGGATGAAGTGGGATTTAACCTTAAGATTAGAAACGGTGCATTTTCATTGTATAGACATTCGTACTATTATGGATCTGGTACTTTGGTTGATGATTTGTACCGTTTTGATCTTGATGCTATGTATGTTGATTCTCTATTTCTTGTTGAGCATGGTATAGGTAACAAACGCAATGTGCATGATGATAGTTCTGCTTTCTTATGGCATCAAAGATTGGGTCATGTATCCAAAGAAAGGATATTGAGGTTGGTGAAAGGTGATATCCTGCCTCAATTGGATTTTATTGATTGGGATGTGTGTGTTAATTGTATAAAAGGGAAACAAAGAAGACACACATCGAAGAACCCAACCATGAGAAGTAATGCGCCTTTAGAATTGATACACACTGATATTTGTGGCCCCTTTGATATTCCTACATGGGGTGGTGAGAAATATTTCATCACATTCATAGATGACTACTCACGGTATTATTACTTATATCTACTGCATGAAAAGTCCCAGTCAGTAAATACCCTGGAGGTGTTTATTGATGAAGTGGAAAGGCAGTTAGATAGAAAAGTAAAAGTGATTAAGTCAGACAGGGGTGGTGAATATTATGGAAAATTCAATGAAAGTGGACAATATCCTGGTCCATTTGCAAAACTTCTTGGAAGTCGAGGCATATGTGCACAGTATACAATGCCTGGTACACCACAACAAAATGGTGTAGCGGAAAGGCGGAATCGCACACTTATGGATATGGTTAGGAGCATGTTAAGTTACAGTACTATACCTTTATCCTTATGGATGTATGCATTAAGAACTGCTGCATATCTGCTGAACAAGGTTCCTGGTAAGGTTGTCCTTAAGACTCCTTACGAGTTATGGATAGGAAGGAAACCTAGTTTGAGACAGCTTCATGTTTAGGGTTGTTTAGCAGAAGTAAGGATATATAATCCACATGAAGGAAAGCTTGATGCAAGGACCATTAGTGATCACTTCATTGGCTATCCTGAAAAGTTTAAAGGATATGGGTTCTATTGCTCTAACCATAGCACTAGAATAGTTGAGTTTGGTAATGCTCGGTTCATTGAAAATGGCCAGTTCAGTGGGAGTGGGGAATTACGAAAGGTGGATATTAGAGAATTACAAAATGAAAGATCCACGGTGATTACTCCTACTCAAGTTGGTATCCCTACACCCAGTGTTTCTACTCAAATTGTTGTTCCTTTTGTTGCATCACAGTCACGTGACATGTAAGGACAACAAATTGATACTCGAAACACGCAAAGTGAACGCATAAGAGATGAACCAAGTGACAATGTGCAATTTACAAATGAACAAGTGATACCACAAGAAATGGCATTACGGAGGTCTACGAGATAGAAAAGGCCAGCTGTATCTAATGATTATGTAGTTTACTCACTTGAGCATGAATCAAAATTGAGTATTGATAAAGATCCAGTCTCATTTCAACAAGCCATGGAATATAATGATTCTGAAAAGTGGTTCAATGCCATGAAGGAAGAGATGAAATCGATGGATGTAAACCAAGTCTGGGAACTAGTAGAGTTACCTGAAGGATCAAAACGAGTTGGTTGTAAATGGGTCTTCAAGACCAAGCGAAACTCGAAAGGTAACATCGAAAAGTATAAAGCCAGACTTGTTGCCAAAGGTTTCACTCAAATGGATGGTATTGACTATAAGGAGACTTTCTTTCCAGTCTCTAAGAAAGACTCCTTAAGAATCATTATGGCTTTGGTGGCTCAGAATGACCTAGAGCTCCACCAAATGGATGTAAAGACCGCCTTTCTGAATGGTGACTTAGAAAAGGAAGTGCATATGGACTAACCTGAAGGTTTCATCATCACCAGGCAAGAAAATTTGGTGTGTAAATTAAAGAAATCGATATATGGACTGAAATAAGCTTCCCGACAATGGTATATTAAGTTCAATGATACCATCACGTCATACGGCTTTGTAGAGAACACCGTTGATCGGTGTGTCTATATGAAGGTCAGTGGGAGCAAGTTCATTATATTAGTCCTATATGTCGATGACATTCTTTTGGCTGCTAATGACATGGGTTTGTTACATGATGTCAAGAAATTTCTCTCTAAAACTTTTGAAATGAAAGATATGAATGAAGCATCCTATGTGATAGGAATAGAGATATTCCATGATAGATCACAAGGATTGCTAGGATTGTCTCAGAAAGGCTATATCAATAAAGTATTAGAGAGATTTAGAATGGAAAATTGCTCAACAGGAATAGTTCTAATCAGAAAGGGGACAAGTTCAGTGAATTGTAATGTCCAAAGAATGATTTGGAATAGAAAGCGATGGAATCAAATCCCTATACATCACTGGTTGGAAGCCTGATGTATGCGCAAACATGTATTCGGCCAGACATTAGTTTCGCTGTTGGAATGTTAGGCCGATATCAAAGCAATCCTAGAATAGATCATTGGAAAGCCGGAAAGAAAGTACTTAGGTACTTACAAGGCACCAAGGATTATATGCTTACTTATAAAAGATCAAGTCATCTTGAAATAGTAGGCTACTCAGATTTAGATTATGCTGGATGTGTAGACTCGAGGAAATCTACATTTGGTTCCATGTTCCTCCTGGCTGGAGGAGCAGTTTCCTGGAAAAGTGGGAAGCAGTTTGTCATTGCTACTTCCACTATGGAGGCTGAATTTGTAGTATGCTTTGAGGCTACTATTCATGCATTATGGATGCGGAATTTTATCTTAAGGCTTGGTTTGGTCGACAGTATAGAAAAGTCGTTAAGAATTTATTGCGATAATTCCGCAACTGTTTTCTTCTCTAAGAATAATAGGTATTCTAAAGGTGTGAAACATATGGATTTGAAATACCTATCTATTAAGGAAGAAGTGCAAAACCAAAGAGTATCTATTAAGCATATTGGTATTGAATTGATGATAGCAGACCCATTAACTAAAGGTTTGCCACCGAAAACATTTACTGGACATGTTGCTCGGATGGGCATTTTGGACAGGTCCTCATTCTCTTGAAAGCCAATATTTTGTACTGCTCATATTATTGTGACACTCATGAATTCATTTAAAGTTATGGTTTTGCTTGTACTTTGTTATCTTTGTTTAGTTGTATACAGTTATAATTTGTGAGATAACTAATAGCACGTATGGAAATGACAATTTAAAGTTTCAATGCTCCTCAGTAAGGTTGTTATGAATTATGATGATTATGTGATACATGGAAGGAATCATGTCGTTAAAAGATGTGTGACCACCATGATCCAATCGTTTTTAATTCAATCAAGTACTGTGATTTGATGATTTTTAAGGATTGTGCGTACTTATTTGTTAATGATTCATCAAATCATAACAAGAGCCAAGTGGGAGATTGTTAAATTAACTAACATGAGTAGCCCTTGTCATTTAAAGTATGACCCAAAATGAAAGGCCTAATATGATGGTCAGTTAGGTATAATAGTAATTTGGGTCATCGGGTTTAAAATCCCTCCACTCTCCCTATTTAAAGATAACTGTTACGGGAAGGATAACGGTTATCTTTATTTAAAGATAACTGTTACGGGAAGAATAACGGTTATCCCTATTTAAAGATAACTGTTACGGTAAGGATGAACGTTATCGGAAAAAGAGGGATAATTCCCTGATTAAAGATAACTCTCACAAAAAAAACAGATAACGGTTGTACGGATCTTTTCCTTCTCTCCACCATCACAGAGAAAACAAAAGGCAGTGAAAGGGAGAGTAAGAGAAAAAGAAGAAAAAGAGGAGAAAAGCATTCAGGAACAAAAACGAAAAGAGGATTCTCATCTTCGCTACGGGACATCAGCATAATGGACAACGGTATGTTGATTTTATTACAATTTTATTGCTAGTATTCGCGTGAAAAAAAGATCCTGCATTATAGAAATAAGAATTTCATAAAGAGAGATTCTAGAAAAGTCTAACAAATTTGTCTAACAGAACTCATTAGTTAGAGTGAAAGTAGGAACAATTGATTTTATGTTTCAAAATTGTCTTGGACAAGTACATGAATGTCCAGTTTGATACATCATCTTTAAGTTACCAAAGTAAAGCTTTGATTATTCATTTCACCTGCATTCCTTAGATGCCAACCAATACATTGAGTAGTGCAATATAAATTTGAACATCAAATGGTGGGAGTTTCTTTATTCTTCTTTGAATAAAACTATCTGCCTTTTTAAGATGTTGAAAATTTATATAAGGACTTCTGAGAAACTCCATGGAAACTATGCTGGAATTGCCGGCGAAGAAACTGGAAAATGCTTGTGTTATCTGCATTGTTTGCCGCAGACATATGCACATACGACTTCTTCTTTGGTGGCTGCACTAGCTCTTCAAAGGTCCCAATAGAGATGACTTTTGTGAGGGAGGCCAGTGCCACTTTGAAAGAAGAAATCGGTGGGGTTTAAGAGTTGGAATTCATGGGCGAAACTAAGTATCTAGGAGACCCTTCCTGGAATTCCATTTGTCCTTGTTCATTGTGATTTGCCTCATCACCTTCTAGTGGGGCTATGAGTGAAGCTTAAATGTCGTAGTCATAGTCTTTAAGGGTATTGTCATCTTTTAGCATTCTCTCCTGATCTTGTAGGCGACACCCTAGAGCAAATGGAGAGGAGTTGCCAGAGCTGTTGTCATAATTATCTTCTTTTTGCTATGGGGTGCTAGTTTTGTGGCGTCCTTTGCATAAAACCCAATCATCCAAATGTTCAAAATTAGGGTGACAACGAGAGATTACGTGTTAGTTCAGTTTAGGTTGTGAGGAAATTAAGAGATTGCATATGTATACGATGATATTTTACTTCTTTGTTACCTTTGCTTGTTCTTTTTTCCCATGCATGAGTCAGTATCTGTTAAATTTCATCAACATAGTTTTTGTGGCTTACGCGCATCGATCCCCATAGCTTATGCAGCTGATGAGTGTCATCAAGCAATCTTTTCTCAAGCATCATCCAACTGGTTTTTATGTCTTTTGAGGACCGCCTTTATAGAATGCAAGAGTTTTCTTCACCCCTAGACATTGGGATCCATTAGAAGTCAAGATCGACTTGTCAGTTCCGGTGGCTTTCTAATAACCCGATGCTACTGCCCTATTCGAACGAGAACCGTTTGGATATTTTTGGTCCCTTGGGCTGAAGAAAAACCACTCCTATTCTCCAAACAAGACCATACATGGATAGGCTACAAGAATCAAAATGATTTTTTTATCGAAAAAATTAAGACGACAAATTAATTCATACTTACTACTCTATATTGGTGTAATAAGGCAAAGAATTAACACCAAGCTAGCTGAAAGCACCCATTTGATGAAGACATACACAAATCAGAAACCAGATTAAACAAATTAAAAACATCATACCAGGAAGCTCCCATGGATTATATTTGCAAATGTTGACGTCTGCAATTATAGAAACTTCAGGGCTTGGAGAAGACGCGATTTTCTTTTCCAAGTAGTAGACGATGAGCTCTTGGTCTGTGGGATAAAATTTGAACCCAGGTGGGAGAATAGGACTTGACATGTTCATTTTGTCCATCGTCTTACACTTTGTAGCACTTTGTGCTATATATATATATATATATATATATACTTGATGAGGACTTTTAACATTAAGGTTTAATCTTGGAGATACCATCCCAGCATTATAATATGGTCCCTACATGATTGTTAGCATCTTATGGTATTTTACAACGTAGTTAAGTATTTTGTTGAACACAACATCCCTTTTTACTACTATTTATTTCTCAATATTTTTTCATTCCAATTTTCCATTGTGTTTTATCAAAACTTTTGTGATTAAAAAGTCATATTATCATTATTTTTTACATTTAATTGTAAATTTTAATAAGCAAGGAAGGTTTTGTATTGTTCATAATTTTAGTACTATAGATTTGCACATGAGATTGTTGGCTGTTAGGATAAAATTGGCTCATGTATACTTGCTATACAAGATTTTTGTTGTTGGCAACAGTGCTGAAAGGCTTAGGGTAGAAGGAGTTTTCCAAGAACAACTTATTCATATTCATTGATTACCAAGCCTTATATAATTAAAGTTGTATAGGCTTTCATCATTACAAACAAATAATTTTATAAGTTTTAATCATTACAAGTTTGAATTTAAATTCAAATGCAAATTCAAATTTTAATCCTTTTCACCTAACCTATCTAACTTCAACTATTGCTTATCCTTGCTTGCTTAGTCTATTGCTTTTGATGCTAACTTGTCCATTTGCTGCTACTATTATTAAAGTTGCAAGATTACAATGAGTGTCATATCTACATTAGAGACTTCAGTTTGAAGTTGCAGAATAGCAACACCAATCCTTCATTTCTCCTCCTTAGTGTTGATGCACTACATCCTTAACTTGTCTCTGAGCTGTAGAAACCTTCCTTTACTAAGTGACTTAGTGAGTATATCTGCAAGCTGATTTTCTATAAGTAGTAGGACATAGTTACTTCATTCTTTTGGTTCATTTCTTTAACAAAATGAAGCTTTATTAGAAAATGCTTTGTTCTTCCATATTGAATTAGATTCCTAAAGATTGAAATTATGGCTTAATTGTCATAATACATTGTTGTTGTTTCTATTAAATCCACTTTTAACTCAGCCAATATCCTTTAAAGTTAAATTGCTTGATACACTTCAGCTATCATATCCATGCATTCAGCCTCTGACGTTGATTGAGCCACAAATGACTACTTCCTTGAATTCCAACAGAAAGCTCCTAAGCTTAAGATAAATAGATACCCTATTGTGCTCCTCATATCCTCTTAAGAGTTAGCCTAACCACTATTGGTATAACCAATTAGTTTCAAGTTGCATGATCTACTAAATATGATTCCATATTTAAGTGACCCTTTTAGGTATTTAAGCACCTTTTTTATAGCTTTAAAATGAGTTTAAGTAGGATCATGCATGCACCTAGAGAGAAGATTTGTAACTTGCATAAGATCATGTCTAGAGGCTATTAGATAAATGAGACATCCCACCAAACTTCTGAATCTATTGGCATCAATTCTGGTAGTTCCATCCTCTTTTGTTAGTTTTGTTCCAACTACCATAAAAGTGCTTAAGACTGTGCAACCTTCCATTTGAAATCTTTTAAGGACTTCTTTGGCATATTTTTCTTAATGCACAAAAAAGCCTTTACTAGTTTAATAGACTTCTAAACCTAGGAAGAACTTCATTTCTCCTAAGTCAAACATTTCAAAGACCTTTTCATTTCTGCCTTGAATTGATTCACAAGTTGCAAGCTACTACCAACCACCAATAAATCATTCACATAGGAGATACAATAACTAACCCATGATTGTTCTCCTTTATATATAAAGTGGCCTCATTTATACATTTGTTGAAATTAAGTTTGAGCAAGTGATCATTGATCTTACTATACAAAGCTCTTAGAGTCTATTTTAAGCCATATAAGGCCTTTCAAGGCCTTTCTCAACAAATATGCCTTATGCTCTTCATATTTTTTTTCTAAAGCCTAGAGGTTACTCAACAAACATCTCCTTATTTAGCTTTCCATTCAAAAATGTTGTCTTCAAATCCATTTGATGAACCAACCATGCCTTTTGTGTAGCAAGAGCCAACAACAACTTGATTGTATCAAGCCTTGCCACAAGGGCAAAGGTCTCAATATAATTATAGGTCATACTATTGTGTAAGGCCTCTTGCTACAAGCTTAGCTTTATATTTGTTGATTGAGCCATCAAGATTCAATTTGACTTTATATATCCATTTCAGTCTAATAGGATTCTTGTCTTTTGGCCTATCAACCAAAATTAAAGTTTGATTCCTATGAATTGTATCCATCTCAAGCTACATTGCCTCCTTCCAGTTAGAGTTTCTACTGGCTTTTACATAGTTTGTCGACTCCCATGCTACTATTTCAGTCCTCTCATAAACATTAGCAAGAGGTATGGTTCCTCTTGCTAGAAAGTCTTCATCAAAATCAATTTCTATTTCGAGTTCTCTTGATTGATGTTTATTAGTTTCTGAGTTAGAGTCTTCCACACAAGACTTTTCCTAATTCCAACCTTGTTTATCATAGAGTTTCAAATCTCTACTAATGTTAACTTTGCTAGTTAAAGGATTGAAAATTTTATAATTATAAGTTGAGCTTATATAACTAATGAAAATGCATGGCACAACCTTATGATCTAGCTTTCTCCTTTCTTTCTTTGTCACTAATACATAACATAAACTCCCAAAGATCTTAAGATGTCTTACAGATGGCTTAAATCCATACCAAGGCTTCTTAAAGGGAGTCTAATCCTTTAAGGCTTTGGATGGTAGCATATTTAGTAAGTATATTGTTGTGTTTGTAGCTTCTGCCCAAAATTTCCTTAACATGTTATCGTCAAACAAAAGACACTTGGATATCTCCATGACGCTCTTGTTCTTCCTTTCACTCAACCCATTTTGTTAGGGTGTATAAGGAGTTGTCAATTGTTGTTTGATTCCAGCAATAATGCATGTCTTTCTAAAGAAGATTAAAGCAAGTTTTGCTTTATTATCACTCTTTATTGCTTTAATTTGAAATTACTTTGATTTTTCACTAGGACTTTAAATTATTTAAAAATAACAACTTTTGATTTTTGTTTCAAAAAATAAATCCAACAAAACCTAGTTAAATCGTCAATGAAAATCACAAAATCCTTGCTATCATTAAGCGATTCTGTATGCATTGAACCATAAGTGTCACAATGTATTAATTGCAACTTCTCTTTGCTCCTCTAGGTTGGATCACTTGAAAAGGGGATCTGGATTTACTTTCCTTACTGGTAAGCCTGACACACAACTCCTCCTTCTTCCATCTCTAGCGAGTTAGTTATTAGTTATTTATTCTTTAAATTTAATAGCCTTGCATCATGTACATGCCCTAGTTTCTTGGCATCAAGGCATAGCAAAGCTTTTTAGATGTTGTAAATTCACCTAAAAGCTTTTCTTTTTCATAAGAGTTGTTACAAGCTTTATGCCATATAAATCATAAATGGAGCATAAATTGTCTTTAAATTCTAAAGATTATCCTTTCTCTAATAGTTGTCCAACACTCAATAGATTTTGGTTAATTTAAGGCATGTATGTGCATGTATTATAGTTACACCTCTGCCTTGCACTTGTACGAAATCTTCATTACCTATCCTAACTCTTAAAGCAAAGCTTCTATTTAGACTAGTGAAAAGTGACAAGTTTGGTGACATATGATTTGTGCAACCACTATCTACCAACCAAATATCAGATTCCTTTTGATCAGCTCTCTCTCCTACCATGAATAGGTGCTCTTCTCCTTCCTTTTCCTTATCATAGGTTGTTTGAGTTTGTTGATGCTACTTCAGTGCTTTCTTTTTTGGACAAACCTTCTTTCAATGCCCCTTTTAATTACAACTTTTGCAAACAATGTTTGGCCATCACCAATAATACTTGAGAAGGTGAGTTGCCTTTTTACAATGTGGACAAGGTTAAGTTGACTGCTTCCCACTTAAGGTGATTCATTCAAGATCTTTGCTTGCTTACTTGCTTGCCACCTTATTGCTTTTCTTCTTTTGTTATTCTTTAACTGGACAGAATCTTCAACTACCTCCTCCTACCTTATTAACCTTCTTTGTTCTTGTGCTTGCCATGCAGCAATCAGCTCTCCCAAAATGATTTTGGTTAAGTCTTTGAAACCTTTCAAAGAAGATATCTTTAACTTAAACCTTTATGGCAAGCTCACAAGTATCTTCTGCATTATGCTTGCATCAAGAAGTTCTCCTCCCATGACCCTAATCTGATTGACTAGCTTAATCACTCTATCACTATATTCTTTGATTTTCTCAACATCTTTTATTTTTAACAACTCAAACTCTCTTCTTAAGTTGAGTAACTACATGGATCTAATCTTTTCACTTCCTATATACACTTCTCTCAACTTATTCCAAGCTTCTTGAGCTATTTCATAGGTCATTATTTTATTAAAATTGACCTCTGTCACAATTGAATGTATGCATGTTAGGGCCTTGAATTGCTTAGAGGTTTGCTCACAATGATTCTTTAGCTATGTCATTATGGGGTTTACTAGAAGTAAAGCCACTATAACTCCATTTTCTGTAACTCTCCACAAGTCAAAAGCCTTGAGATAGGCCTTTATCATCATAGTCCACTGGAGACAATTTTCTCTAGAGAATTTTGGTGGTGTTGGTGGAGTAAAGTTGAGTGAAACCATTTGTGATGGAGCTTAGAGTCAATTTCTTTAGTTTTTGTTTCTCCTCATAGGTTGGTGTTTCTTTTTTCATGATGTGTAGGTCTCTTAAGAACACAAGAAGTTGCTCTGATACCAACTTGTTGGCTACTAGGATAAAATTAGCTCATGTATGCTTGTTATGCAAGCTTTTTATTGTTGGCAACAATGCTAAAAGGATTAGGACAGACAAAGTTTTCTAAGAACATCTTGTTCATATTCATTGATTACTAAGTCTTATATAATTAAAGTTATTAGACTTTCATCATTACAAACAAATAATTTCATACGTTTTAATCATTATAAGTTTGGATTCAAATTCAAATGCAAATTCAAATTTCAATCATTTTACCTAACCTACTTAACTTCAACTACTACTTATCCTTACTTACTTAATCTATTGCTTTTGATCCTGATTTGTCCATCTGTTGCTGCTGTTGTTAAAGTTGCAGGATTGCAATGAGTGCCATATCTGCATTGGAGATTTCAATTTGAAGTTGTAGAGCAGCAACGCCAATCCTTCAGAGATAACGTATTAAAATTTCATATAAGATAAATAATTTCTTGACCAATGGTTGATTATCAGTCTCAGCGGTGATGTGTGTATATTTAAATGAAATTGGTTGAAAGGAGACTGTCAAACTGAAATTATTCAATAAAAAAAAAAAACCATAGATAAGGGAGGATTGGTGCGTGCTATTTGCAGCTGGAGGATAAGGAACAAGCTTTGAATTCATCGTCACACTTTGTTTCATTGCTATAGTAGTGCAGACAAATTTCCTGGATGCTGCACGGCAACAAAGCTGATGTTTATGTGAGCACATATTGCATAATTCCTGTACTTACTCCTGCTTTTATCTGTTGTTTACATACTAATCACGGCTTGCTCGACTATTCTGAACTGACAATTACGACTTGTTCACATGGACCAATCCTTGTGCTGAATTTAACTCTCTTGGTACAAATCTCACAAGGCTTTTCTGCCTATATCTCGTGCATTACGTTTCTTTGTGTGGGGCATGAGTTTTCTTCTCTTACTTTGATGAATACCCCCAAGATGACGCTTGTCTAAGCATGTACCGTCAAAAAATGAAAAGAAGTAACAATCAAACTACCCACCTTGCTTGCATTTTCAAGAATATTATTCACTCTACATTATTAGAAATCAGAATTTTCTGAAGAAGATTGTATGGTGCAATTTTCTTGGCTTAGGCAAACTCTGTATGATTAGTGATACTCGTATCAAACCTGCAGAGCGAAATTACAAAATGGCAAGGCACCTTTGACGCTCATCCCACAATATGGAATTTTTTCTGTAGCAATCAAGACCACATCTAAATTGAGCAGCTGATAATAAGGAAAATAAGCCTCGTACTCGCTTGTTTCTTTATCACTGATTGTGGTCAAGGATTCATACGTACGTTCTTGTATAATTCGTACCGACACACACTAATATAATCATCATTTTTTTTACATCAAATGCAAAGATTAATTACTTGGTTTTTTCTCTCAAAAAAAAAAAAAAAATCCCGCTTTTGCAGTCATTGGGTCTCGAAAGATCAGCAATCCAGCTGTATACCGGGTTTTTACTTCTGGTTTAAGGATGAATTCGTTTGGTAAATCCAATCAGCCTCTGGATGGAATGGTCGGCAAGTGTAATGCTGCACGTAAGCCTACATGTTTTGGATTTATTCTCGTCATTGCTTGCAGCTTTACGGTGGGTAACTTTCTTCTCGCAGATAAGGCCTAAAATTTGGAGCCTTCCAACAGCAGCATTACAATGGCTTTTTATATGAAGTAAAGTATATTCTCTCAAATCTCCAAACTGATTTTTGTGTTTTGGGGTTCAAGATTACTTCCAACTTATTAGCACAAATGGGGGTTTATGCATAGCCTTATCGGCATTTGTTACTGCAGGCTCTGTTTTCTTGGTTTATGAACAAAGGAAAAAGATGGTGACGCAATAAATTAGACAGAAAAATCAAAATTTCAAGAACCATATTTGTCGCTTCCTTCATTTTTACCATCTTTTTTTTCATTCCCACTTTCCATTGTTAGGAGAAATCAAAGTAGAGTTCACAGACAAAAAGTGGAATCCTTTGACGTTTTCTAACTCTGCATGTGGCTTGCAAATAGCTGGCTTATCTCAAAGGAAGCACTAGATTAATCGGCTGGCCTATATCTACTACAATATTCCTCAGTCCCCGAAAAAAAGGGGACAAACAAACAAACAAGCAAAGGAAAACACACACTGCTGCAGCAGTTTCTGTTAAACTTTTATCCATGTAGCAAGCCGTTGACTTCAATTTTTAGTTGGCACCCTTATCTCATGCATGTGTCAATGCTCATCATTTCTTGTCTAATCCTCCACTCTGTCCCCCCTTTTTATCTTTTTTTTATTTTTTATAAGTAACTTTGCATCTAAAATTTTCCCTTGAACAATTTCCAAAAAGCGTCTGGCATCTGGCGATGAAAACGGGTCTATGCATCCATCATCAATCGGTAACTGAAACCAAGTTATGAGGATGAATTTTCTCACCAATAAATTGTGCTGAGATGGCCCAAATTTTCTTTGTTTTTGTTTTTATTATTTTCTTTTTTTTTTTTTTTTTTTCTAATTCAGCCAAGGTTCATAACCCTACCATGGATCCTCCGTGTAAACATGTAATGGTAAACTAAAAGCTAGAAGCCATGGTGCTGCACTTTGGATTCATTAAACTTAATGGTTTCTTCTGCATAAAGTTTTCCTTCAAACTTTTGAATTTTAGTTAGTGACAGTTGCATAGGCTGCTGTAACTTGTTGAAAAAGGAATCAAATCAAGTCCTCTTATTTGTATGTAACTTAGTTTGAATTATTTTGAAAAACAAGTGATATAACTCATTGATTAAACTTTACAGCCCTTTCATCATTAGGAAAACCTTATTTCAAATTTGAATATTTGTAATTTAAAATTATAATTAAATTTTATAATGAACATAACTTCATATAAAAGAGGTTTGATGATATATGAAAGAATTAGCCTTTTCAACCAAAAAAAGTGCAAATCTTGTTTTGTATTAGTTGCTCCTCTTATTCCTATTTTTTTGTTTTATGCCAACTTGTGAGCTAAGCTTGCTGATCTCTGTTAACCATCAACTAACATGGTATTAAAGCAATAAGATTCTCAAGAGACCTAAAGAGACTAAAGAGAGAGTGAGGATAAACACTTGAGATAGCAAAAAAATAAAAAAAATCTAAGAGATCATTTTGAAAAATTAGTAACCAAATAAGCATAACTTTAGCAAGCTTTACTTCCTTGTCACCACCCAAGTTTACAAGGAAAAATTATCCCCAACAGACTAATGATGAAGGCCTATTTGAGAGTATTTGATTTGTGGGATGTGATAAAAGTTGAAGCACTAGCACAAATTAAGTTGCACAGTGAGCAAATTGCAAAGCAATACAAAGTTTTGACTTACATTCACTCAATTGTATCAAAAACCATATTCAATAGAATCAGAGCTCATAAAACAACAAAGGATGCTTGGAAAGGATCAAGGAAGAATCTAGAGGCAGCTTAAAGACCAGAAATATGCAACTTCTCAATTTAAGGAGAGAGTTTGAATTGTTAAAAATGAAGAACAGAGAAACTGTAAAGGATTACAATGATAGACTGATGAAAGTAGTAAATTAGATGAGGGTCCTAGGTAAGGACTTTCCTGAAAAGATAATTGTTCAAAAGTTATTGTAAGTGTGCTAAAGAAGCTAGAAGCAAAAATTTTCTCCTTGGAATCTAAGGATCTCAATGTCATAAATCTTGCTTAACTCATTAGCTCTCTTTTAGTATAGGAGTATAAAAGGCTTTTAAGACAAAGGGACATCTCTAAGGAGGCTTTTCAAGTTAAGCCTAAGTAGAGATTGCAACAAAAGAAAAAACAACCTGCTAAGCAGGAAAGGAAAACGGAAGAATCAAGTAAATCAAAAGGCAAAAAGTTGTACTCACCTCATGAATATTGCAAAAAGACTAACCATCTTGTAAATTTTTATTAGAAAAGACTCAACTTGGGGTGCAAAATTTGTAACAAAAAAGGTCATTCTAAGAAAACATGTTATATAAAGTGAAACAACAATGAAGTTCCCAACTTCTCCCTAGGATCTACTAGTTCATGAAACTTAGAAGGGGGTGAATCAGTATCACCACAATTCGCAATTCGCAGGTAAGTGAACAACTTCAACCTCTTCTTAAAAGCAAACTCTTTCTCAGACTCGACTAAGGTAGATCTATTGCTACCTACTAATCACAATAGTCCCCAAAGTCACCTTTCAGACACCTTGCCTAACAGACAATACGGATGTTCTTGTTTAGGTCTTCGTTAGGTTATGGGTTGGCTGATACTTTAGCTGCATTCACAAGTCAATTCAAAACACAGAATGTAAAGTAAATTAAGGACACACGAGATTTACGTGGTTCCGTCAACGTGACGTACATCCACGGTAGTAGGGATTCTCCCTTACCGAGACTATCCACTATACTTGAGAATTCAAGTTACAATGGATGTCTTTAATTCTCTGCTCCTTTCACTATTGCAATTACTAAGCAAGTACAATACAAAGAGTGTCACTTACTGTGTCTACCCTTCTTCTAGCTTGTCTTGCCTCTGTTGAATTGAAAGGCTGCTCCACTGCCACTTAGAAGTTCACCACAATGCTCTATAACCTCTCTTAAAGAAGTCTGAAAATACGTTGAGTTCAATGCTTCGCCGAATTCCTTTTCTACGTTGTCTCACACAATTCCTGCTTTCACCATTTTACGGTCTCACCCGTGTCCTTGTCTCACGATCTCACTATTCCACGGCTTGTCTGTCCGTTTCTCTCTCTCTTGCTGTCCAGCCGGATTTCTCTCTCTTACCGCCGGATTTGTCTCACCATCTGCCGGATTTGTCACCGTCGACCGGATCCTAGTTCTGCCGGATCTCTCACCGTCGACCGAATCTCTCACCGTCCCAGCCGGCTCTCTCTCACGCCGTCGCCGGATCTCCTCTGTCCCAGCCGGATCTCCTCTATCCCAGCCGGATCTCCTTCTGCTGTCACCGGATCTCCTCTGTTCCGGTTGTCTCCTCTTTCTCTCTCGACGGTTGTTCTTTGTTGCCGTCGGTATCTCTCTCTTCTATGGCCGCCTGGTTTCTTCTTTCGCCGGTCTGCTTTTCTTCGTCCTGCCATCCAGCCCCGTCTAGCCGTAACCGGTTTTCTCTCCCGTCGGGTTTCTCTTCTTCTTCTGTCAAGATTACTGTTCACGACGGCTACTGTTCACGAGGTTACTATTCACGACGCTACTGTTCACTCGATTCGTCCATCGGCTGCACTGTTTACTCTCTTCGTCCTTGCCGGTGGTGTTCTTCCATGTAGGGTTTTGTATTTTCTTTAGTTGGTCGGTTGTCTAAGTTTTGCTGAATGCTTAATATTGCCGACGCACGCTGTTCTTTGTCTTCCAAGACCATTATATACTCTACTCCATGAAACCCTAATAGGGTTTACGTAGCGATTTTACGTTATTGCCCTTCCGTGTGGTTTTACCTTTTTGCCCTTCCATGTGAGTTTACTTTCTTGCACTCGTAAACCTAGTTGACAACAATTACAACCCATATAAGGCTGTGGGAACAACAATCTCCCCCTTTGTAATTGTTGGCAACACTTATAATAAAAACCACTATGCAGCAGTTGAAACTCCCCCTAAATATGCACTCTCCTTTCTTACCAGCTCCCCCTGCACTGTTGCTTCTCTCCCTTTTTGCCAATCAATTACAAATTTGAAAGACTCGCAAAGTGAAGATGGAGGATTTACCTGAACTTCAGGCTTGAGAAGGCATTTGCACAGATAGACTCCATCTGTGCTTTTCAAATAGCTCTATGGACAGAGGTTTAGTTAGAATATCTGAAATTTGATCTCTAGTGCCAACATACTCCAACTGAATTGTACCCTGTTCCACTTGATCTTTGATGAAGTGATACCGGATGTCAATATGCTTGCTTCTCGAATGTTGAACCGGATTCTTGCTGAGATCAATGGCACTTTGATTGTCACAAAGTATACTCACTGGTAATTTCATTTCAACACCCAAGTCTACTAATTGTCTTAGCATCCATATCACCTATGTACATGCTACACAAGCAGCCATATACTCAACCTCAGCTGTGCTCAAAGCAACACTGTTTTGCTTTCTACTTAACCATGCAACACACTTTGAACCCAAGTAGAAGCTGCAGCCACTGGTTGATTTTCTATCATCTATACTTCCTGCCTAGTCTACATCAGTGTATGCTTGTAGTTTAACAGAATCTATGGTTGGATACCACAAGCCCATTTCCAGTGTTCCTTTAAGGTACCTCAAGATTCTTTTCACTGCCAACACATGAGACTCTTTAGGATTAGCTTGGAATTTGCTGGCAGTACACACAGCTTGCATAAGATTAGGCCTCGATGTTGTAAGGTACATAAGGCTCCATATCATCTTCCTGTACTCTATAGGGCTTGTACTCCTTCCCTCCTGATCTTTTGTTAACTTGCAGCCCACTGTCATAGGGGTACTGATAGATCTGCTATCTTCTATGCCAAACCTTTTCAGCATCTCTTTGGCATATTTTGTCTGAGAAATAAAGATACCTTCTTCACACTGCTTTATCTGTAATCCAAGAAAGTACGTCATTTCTCCAATCAATGACATCTCAAATTCCTCACTCATCTTCTGTGCAAAATCTTGGCATAGTTCAGAGTGATTCCCTCCAAAGATGATGTCATCTACATATACTATGGTTATCAGCTGGCCTTTCTCTGAATTGAACACATATAGGTGATTATCAACCATTCCTCTTCTGAAGTTCAACCTTCTTAAGTACACATCCAGCCTGCTGTACCATACTCTTGGAGCTTGCTTAAGACCATACAAGGCTTTCTTCAGCTTGCACACTTGTGTCTCATCCTCACTGATTTGTACTCCATCGGGTTGATCAATATACACTTCTTCTTTCAGGAGCCCATTCAGAAAGGCAGATTTCACATCCATCTGATAGACTTTATACCTCTTGTGTGCTACTAAAACTAAGAACATTCTGATAGTTTCTAACCTTGCTACTGGTGCAAAAGTTTCATCAACATCTACCCCTTCTATCTGAGTGTAGCCTTTGCAAACCAGCTTGGCCTTGTTCCTCACCACCTTACCATCTTCATTGTGTTTATTCCTAAACACCCACTTTGTTCCTATGATCTACTAGTTCATGATACTGAGAGGGGGGTGAATCAGTATCACCACAATTCGTAATTTACAGGTAAGTGAACAACTTCAACCTCTTCTTAAAAGCAAACTCTTTCTCAAACTCAACTAAGGTAGATCTATTGCTACCTACTAATGACAATAGTCTCCAAAGTCACCTTTCAGACACCTTGCCTAGCAGACAATACGGATGTTCTTGTTTAGGTTTTTGTTAGGTTATGGGTTGGCTGATACTTTAGTTGCATTCACAAGTCAATTCAAAACACAGAATGTAAAGCAAATTAAGGACACACGAGATTTACGTGGTTCCGTCAACGTGACGTACATCCACAGTGGTAGGGACTCTCCCTTACCGAGACTATCCACTATACTTGAGAATTCAGGTTACAATGGATGTCTTTAATTCTCTGCTCCTTTCACTGTTGCAATTACTAAGCAAGTACAACACAAAGAGTGTCACTTACTGTGTCTACCCTTCTTCTAGCTTGTCTTGCCTCTGTTGAATTGAAAGGCTGCTCCACTGCCGCTTAGAAGTTCACCGCAACGCTCTCTAACCTCTCTTGAAGAAGTCTGAAACTACGTTGAGTTCAATGCTTCGCCAAATTCCTTCTCTACGTTGTCTCACACAATTTCTGCTTTCACCGTTTTACGATCTCACCCGTCTCCTTGTCTCACGATCTCACTGTTCCATGGCTCGTCTGTCCGTTTCTCTCTCTCTTGCTGTCCAGTCAGATTTCTCTCTCTTCTTGCCAGATTTCTCTCTCTTACCGTCGGATTTCTCTCTCTTCCTGCCGGATTTGTCTCACCATCTGCCGGATTTGTCACCGTCAACCGGATCCCAATTCTGCCGGATCTTTCACCGTCGACCGGATCTCCTTCTGCCAGATCTCTCACCGTCCCAACTGGCTCTTTCTCACACTGTCGCCGGATCTCCTCTGTCCCAGCCAAATCTCCTTCTGTTGTCGCCGGATCTCCTCTGTCCTAGCCGGTTGTCTCCTCTTTCTCTCTCGACGGTTGTTCTTTGTTGCCGTCGGTATCTCTCTCTTTTATGGCCGTCTGGTTTCTTCTTCCACTGGTCTGCTTTTCTTCGTCCTGCCGTCCAGCCCCGTCTAGCCGTAACCAGTTTTCTCTCCCGTTGGGTTTCTCTTCTTCTTCTGTCAAGATTACTGTTCACGACGACTACTGTTCACGAGGTTACTGTTCACGATGCTACTGTTCACTCGATTCGTCCGTCGGCTACACTGTTTACTCTCTTCATCCTTGTGGGTGGTGTTCTTCCATGTAGGGTTTTGTATTCTCTTTAGTTGGTCGGTTGTCTAAGTTTTGCTGAATGCTCAATATTGCCGACGCACGCTGTTCTTTGTCTTCCAAGACCATTATATACTCTATTCCATGAAACCCTAATAGGGTTTACGCGGCGATTTTACGCTATTGCCCTTCCGTGTGGTTTTACCTTTTTGCCCTTCCATGTGGGTTTACTTTCTTACACTCGTAAACCTAGTTGACAACAATTACAACCCATACAAGGCTGTGGGAACAACAAACAACAACTATAAGAAGATCAAAAGGTGAAAAATGCATTATCTATTAATGAGAATCAAAGAGCAAAAGATAAGTCGTTTATGGCTACTTGCTTTTCTAATAGGAAAGGTGTTGACACAAGGCTAATGAACAGTGGTTGCACCAACCATATGTCACTTGATCTCTATTTATTCAAGGAACCTAACAATTCTTTTAAGTCCAAAGTTCAAGTTGGAAATGGTGAAACCATTAAGTAAAAGGCCAAGGTACAACTATGATTAAAATAAAGTCAAGTATTAAATCTATAACCAATGTGCTTTATGTACTTGTGATAAGTCAAAATTCACTTTTTGTTGCTAACTACTTGAGAGGAACTACTCCTTAATCTTTAAATATAAAGCATCTGTATCCTTGATTCATCAAAAATTTATTTAATTATTATTTCTATGGTATAAAAAGGTTTTCCCTTGAATTTAAAGAACATATAGACATAAGCATTTGTTACTCTTGTTGAAGAATCTAACCTAAGGCATCAAAGATTTGGCCATAATCATTTTGCTAAAATTTAAAAATTATAAAAAGAGAAACTCTTGCATAGACTACTTGAATTTGCAAAAAGTACAAGTGTGTGCAAGATATGTCAATTTGGGAAGCAATTAAGGCTCCCTTTTCCTTATAAACAGATATGGAGAGCAAAGTCTAGACTTTAGCTTGTCTACTTAGAATTTTGTGGACCAATGAGTATAAATTCTTTGAATGAGAGTAAATACTTCATTAGCTTTATTGATGATTATTCCAAGTTCACCTGGATATATTTCCTCAAATTCAAAGTTGAGGTTCTTGATGTTTATCATAAATTTAAGACTTGCATTGAAAATTAATTAAGCTTAAACATTAAGGCCATTAGAAGTGATAGTGGCATAGAATTGATGTCACGGTCTCTTAAGAAAATTTGCTTAGATTATAAAATTGAGTAGCAACTCACAACACCTTATTTAGTGAAAGAAAGAACAAGACCTTATTTAAAATGGGTAAGTGCTTGTTATACCAAACATCAATGCCCAAAAAATTTAGGGCTAAAGTTGTAACAAGTGCAGCTTGTTGAATAGGCTTCCAAAAATTTCTTTCTTATCAACTTTACAACCTATACTCCATTCTATAAATTTGCTATAACTCTTTTTACAGAATCCTGAATCAAGTGATATCTTTTACATGGGTAGACTTAATTATCCTTCCAACCAAATGCAACTCATCATCTAATTTAACTATAATTAAGTTCAACAATTTTTGGAAGTTGACTAATTGTTGGTTTGTTTATTGTATTATTTCCTTTCATACTTATTTATTTATGTGATTTGATTTTTTCACTAATCACTCTTAAACGAAGACATTAGCAACATTTAATGTTCAATTGTCATCAAAACTAAATATGAAACTTTAGGGTTGTAATGCATTTTACCTTAGACAGCTATGATTGGATGAAAGACATTGTAGACCATAGTAATAGGTTTCAAACCTTGATGATCCTTTATAATGCCTTTTAGTGTAATAATTTACAAGGCCTTCACCATAACTCACAAAAATATTGCATAATGGTGATACTTTAAACTCCCTTTTTCTCAATCAAAACTTAAAGCAATTAGGCAACATGTTCATTACAAGCAATAGAAGCAAGAAAGCACTAACAACCCTTACAGTGGTGCAATAGCACATTAATGAATCCCTCTGTAGCTTAATGTCATGCTTTGAGATGGATATGTTGGACATTATAGGATTGGGGCTTGGCATGGCTCTTGTCATGTTTTTAAGAATATGTTGGGGGGAGTCTATGTTCACTTCTCCTTAGATAAGAATCCCTCATAAGACTTCATAAAGTTAATGAAATGAGTGAAGAGGTTCATAAATGCTAAGGAAGTGGGAATAACAAGAAAGGTGATGGGTGAATACTTGATATTCAATAATATAGTTAATAAAGAAGCTCATAATATGGGATAGGGCTATAAGAGGAGTTAAAGTTCTTATCATTGGAAGAGATGAAGTAACAACCATTACAATCATTACAACATAAGGCCACAAATCCTTATGGAAATTCAAAAGAAATGCCTCTTAAAGGAACTTGAAAAATTGAGAACCGACTCAAAACGATAAAATAAAAGAAAATGTTGTTGATACCATCAAAATTATAAGAATACCATAAAAGAATTTTTTTTTTTTCATGGTAAATGATGGATGGAAAATTTGATGCATCGAAGCCACCTAGATTGGTATGTCATCAAAGACAATGTGAGTCACCAAAAAAATGAGTTAAATAAGAATAACAAGGTTATGAGAGAAGATTAGGGCACCCAACTAAGGTTTTACCACCATAGGGAGCAACCTAGCTCATGCCAAAATTAAGGGCTCTTCAAAGGGACAATCTAAATGGTAATGGGGGGACCTACCCTAAAAGGGGATAGTTGTGCCTGAATAATGCTCAATGTGCAAGTTAAATAGCTTTGATGTAATAATAATGATAATGTCCTCATTATTTTAGTAGATAATGTCTTGCAAGGAGTGGAGATCCCTCATAGTGATCCTTTGGTTATATCTACAACAATTGACAATTTCAACATCAAATGAGTATTATAGACATTAGTAGTTTAGTGGACATTTGGGATAACTATCCATTGTATGGGTTTACAAACAAATCTATTATTCTAAAGAGCTCCATTAAGCTCATAGTGACAATTAGGATAGCACTAAGGTTGCCAGATGCAAGTCTTTAGTTAATTGTAGTGAACTTACCCTCATCATATAGCATAATCTTAAGACAAATTAGGCTTCATGCCCTCAATGTCATCCTATCCATTACAAACTCAAGGCTAAACTTCCCAGGCAAGATGGAATTAGGGAGATCAAACGAAAGCACAAATAGGCATGTGAAATCCAAATGGTGTTGGTTAAAGGCCAAAAAAAAATAAGAAAGTTGCAATGATACAAATGGTCAATCTTAATTATAAACCAAATAAGCAAAGAACCCTAGCAAGAGGTTTGGTGCAAATTCCTCTATATCTAGACAATCCCTCATGAACAATCTAAATTGGTGAGAAATTTGAAGGGGAGTTAAGGGAAGATGCTATCAAGATCCTTTAGGCCCTTCTAAAGCTCTTTGTGTGAGTCCCTAAGGATATGTTTATCATGGATCCAAGATTAGTTACTTATCATTTTATCATAAATGATAAAAGCCCATAGGTCTTGCAAAAAAAGTGAAGCTATGGCCTAAAATGACAACTTGCTCTAAAATAGGAGGTGAACTTATTGCAAGTGGAGTTCATCTATATGGTCCTTTACGTAGATTGACTCGTTAGTATGGTTATGGTAAAGAAGGATAATGGAAAATGAAGGACATGTTAACTTTTGATCTTTAACAAAGCTTGTCCTAATGACAATTAACCCTTACAATGAATAAATCTATTAGAAGATGACACTTTAAAACAAGAAATTTTGACCTCATTAGATGCATTATTCAAATACAACTATATCTCAATGTATAAGCCAAACCAAAAGAAAACTTCCTTTATCATTGAGTGAGGCATGTATTATTAAAATATTATGTCATTTGGTTTAAAAAATGTTGAAGCCACTCATCAAAGATTTGTCAACACGTTTAAAGCTTAAATTAGATCAAACATAAAAGTTTATATTGATGACATAATGATAAAAATCAAGACAACTACAAACCATCATAGATATGAAAGAAATCTTTGCCAAACTAACTATATATGGGATAAAGCTTAATCTTACCAAAATGCACATTCAGGGTCAGGTCTAGTAAGTTCTTGGGATTCTTAGCCTCCAATTGAGAATTGAGACAATCCCAAAGAAAATTAAAATTGTTCAAAAACTACCCTCCTCAAAGCCATTAAGGATTTAGTAGTCTTAATAGGAATGCTTGAGTACTTGAGTCAATTCATCTCTTAATCAGGGAATAAACAACTTCCTTTTTTCCCAGCTCTTATGAAAATTGCTAGCTTTGGATGGATAAGGGTGTGCAAGCAAACCTTTTGATAGATAAAAGGATACTTTTCTTATTGTTGTTGATAAAGTTGGTTGATGACAAAACTTTGTTCCTTTATTTAGTAGCAAGTAAGCTACCATAAGTTTAGCTCTAGTTCAAAAGGAAAATTTGTGTATAACGACTTATAGACCATAACAACAAAGTGCTTTAAGGAATGGAATTGTTTTACCCCAAGTTTGATAAGTTGGCATTTTCCTTTATTATTGTTGTTAGGAAGTTAAAACCACATTTTTATGCACATACCATATTTGTCATCATAGATTAGCCTCTTAGGCTAGTGTTACAAAAAATGAAAGTAATAGGGTAACTCCTCTAATGGTCCATTGAACCCATGGGATTTGATATACAATTCCAACCTTACGAGGTGTTGAAAGCTCAAGACTTGGCAAACTTTATTAGTGAATGTGTAAGTTTTTAGTCCCTAGCCTTGTTTATCTTAATAGCAATACACATTGCTATGATCTAGGAAATCTTGATTACTTGCTTTATGTCTTACAGTAATACTAAGTAAATTGGTTTTATAAGGCACAATCTAAATACTCATGCTTTTGTCACAAATAAAGAAATTAAAGACCACATCACCCTAAGAACATGCCATATAGGTTTAGGAAACCATTGGCTAAAAGCTTATCTATAAGCCAATAATTATGCTAAAATAAAATACACCTATCATTCCTGATTTCAATCTTGGCTTTACTCCAAAATTCTTCACTTAACCTACAAATGTTCCCTTAAAGTGTTCCACCATTGACACTATTTAAGTTTTTTCAAACCTAACATTTATTATTAAGTGAATACTTATCTAATATAACATTACATCCATGGTTTTCCATTTCACAGTTGAATTGATACAACTATTTGTCCATTAATGCCTTGTTCATAAGTATGAAATCTTTCACTGTAAAATCTACCATACTTTTGTCTTTCATTGTCTCCTCCTAAGCCAATAAATGATATTCTCTTATTCAAGCTACCACGTCATAAAAATCTTGCACACATTTTGTTTATAAATAATAATATATTTCAAGGTTCTTGAAACAAGGAGAGAAAATAGATAGGATTTTGTGATAAGGTACTCTTTAACAATGTAAGTTTATGATCTAAAGATAAATAGTTGCTTTTTCATGACTCCACTTGAGATTGAACTCTTTCAACAAGAATCCAAACTCCACTATTATTCGACTTATCCCTTAATGGAAGTCCCAAAAAATTAATAGAAAGAGAGTCACATTTAACAACCTTCTTAAAGAAAATACAACATGCAGCATCATAAAAAAAATATAAACATTCAAATCTCAACAACTATGATGGAACAAAAGACCTAATGGATCTTTGGAACAAGTTTTGTACCTTAATGTCATCCCATTCTGCATCATGCAACATTATTCATAAGCCCTTTACCTCCATGCTCAAAGACATTACCCAATGGTTATACTCAAACTACCCCCTCTCAACTGAAGATACAATGCAATTAAAATGATTTTTTATAGTCCAATGTATCACTAATCAAAGGAGAAAGAAATCTCCTACAGCTTTCATAATAATGCAACAAAGACTCAATAAACCCCTTAAAGACTTTATGGCATAATTCAACATGGAAATGTTGGATGCCGAATATTTCAATCTAACCATGGCGATAACCATATTCTTTAGTAAGCTTTGGGATGACTAATTGGTCTTTCCTTTAGGCAAAAGTCCCTTAAAAGACATTGAGAACTAATGAGTCAAGTAAAAAAGTTCATTAACATTAAAGAAGCAATAAAAGCAAGAAAGGAAAAATGAAAGTTCTAGGTTCCTACCATCATTGACCTTACAATGGAAGCACTGATGGCTGGCATCCCCTAATAAAATAAAAGAACTTCAATTATGGTATGGAAAAGGTAGCTTGTGATCAAGGAAGAGGTGACCAAAATGCTTCATGTAAGGTTTATCTTTAGAGTGCTTCTTTACCCAAATTGACTTATTAATGTTGTAATGGTAAAAAGGGCTGATAAATAATGAATGTGCATTGATTTGGTAGACCTAAAACAATCCTAACCAAAAGATAGCTACCTTTGCTATGAATTGATCAAGTAGTTGACAAAACATTAGGGCACAATATCTTAGCCTCCATGTATGCCTTTTATAGATAATACCAAATTCCCATGCATGCGCTAGACTAGGAAAAGGCGTTGTTCATCACCTAACAAGGCACCTTCTATTTTAAGGTAATGCCCTTTGAGCTCTAAGATGTGGAGCCATCTACCAGGTATTAGTCAACAAGATTTTCTAGCATCAAATTGGGAGAAATGTGAAGGTATATTTAGATAATATACTAGCAAAAAGTAAAATGACCCATGACCAAGTATTAGATCTCCAAGAAACTTTGACGCACTAAACTAATATGGGATGAAACTCAACCTCATCCAATGTGCCTTTGTTGTCTAATCTAGCAAGTTATTTGGTTACCTAATGTCAAACCAAGGAATTAAAGCCAATCTAGAGAAAATTACAGCAATACAAAAGTTATCTACTCCAAGGACCACCTAAGATGTTCAAGTGTTGACAAGGTTGTTAATGGCACCTACATAGATTCATTTTTAGATTAGGCAACAACCAATTGCTCTTTTTCTACATACTAAAAAACAAGTCATCTAATTTGAGTCAATTGAAGAGTGTGAATAAGACTTCCAACAATTAAAGGAGTACTAGTCATTGCTTCCTCTATAAAGCAAATGTGCGAAAGGGAAGACATTGTTGCATGGTATATAACCCAATATATTACAAAACTAGGGTGTTACATGGAATGGAATTAAGGTACTCAAAATTTGACAAGTTAGCCCTCACCTTACTTATCACGTTAAAAAAAACTCTAGCTGTACTTTTCGACATATATTATTATGATCCTCATAAACCAACAACTTAGGCTAGTGTTAGATTGACTTAAATTCGATACATAGTTCCAACTTCGCAAACCCTAAAAGGTTAAGTATTAATGGATTTCATAAACAAATGTGTTGGCTCTAAGGCTTACAAGTGCTCATAATTATAACATGACCCCAGGCTATTACATGCTTATGGATCTTTAAGGAATAAGTGAAGTGGTGCAGGCTTGGTCTTCAAGGGGTTTAGAGATGTTACGCTTAAGTATGCTATGAAGTTTGACTTTCTAATGTCCAATAATGAACTCAAGCACGAAGCTTTGGTTATGGGACTAAGCATCTCTAGAGCACTCTAAATTAAGGAACACAAGATTTATTTTGACTCACAACTAGTTGTCGAGCAGTTGAATGAGGAATTCAAAGCCTAGTGAGAAAACATGATAAAACATGATATTTGAGGAAGCTTGGGCCCATTTCATCATAGAAAGAGTGCCCCAAGCAGAAACATTTCCTAACAAATGCATTAGCTAAGCATCAACCCCTCCCTAAAGCGACTTTGGACTAGTTTGTTAAAACACTAGGGAAAGCTAGCCATAAAGAACATATTTTCTTACTAGATAATAACCTAACTTTGATGGATCCCTTTACCAAATACATATAAGTAGACAACATTGCTGAATGAGGAGAAGTGTTTACAATTGAAGACTATAAAGTACTTGATCATTGACGAAAGATTTTACATTCTCATATCAAAAGCTAAACCTTATCAAAAAGGGCCTTAAAATAGGGTTATTGTTGGCCCACAATAGACATGAACACACTCAACTTTTTAAAAAAAATTGCAACAACTACCAATGTTGAATGGGGCCTAGACATAATTGGCCAAAAGAGGATAGAAGTTCATAGTGGTTAAAATGGACCACTTTATAAATTGATTAGAAGCTAAAGCTTCAGCATTCATCGTAGAGAAGCGTGTATAAGCAATCATATGCAAGTCAGTAGTTTTTTAATATGGGATACTCCATGCAATTGTTATCAACAAAAACAAGCAATTTGGCAACAAGAAATTCCAAAAATTCTACAAAAACCTCAAAATCTCTCTAAAATTTACTACAGTAAAACACCTATAAATCAATGGGTATAGCAAGATGATAAGCTGAACAATAATCCAAGTACTAAAGAAATGATTAAGGAAGGCCAAAGGCTTATGGGACAATGAACTCCCAAGCATCCTATAGGCCCATATGACCAGTCCAAGGACCCCAACAAAAGAAAACCTTTTTTACCCTCAACTTCAAAATAGAGGTCATGGTCCTAACAAAGATAAAAGAGTTAAGTTATAAGCCACAATATTTCAACAAAGACACCAATAAGGATGAACTCTACACCCATGTAACCATAAGGATAAGACACTTGAGCAAGAGTGTAACCCAATAGTGGCTTATAAAAAAAATGACATGTGTTGTATTCCTATTTTGTTTGGCATCATATTTACACTTTTTCTTTCTCAATATTTGTTGGAGTCACAATTATGAATTTTGGACAAAGAAAGTAAAGCAAAAAATAATTATTTTTATTATAAAAAATAAGTTTGAAGTCTATACTTAAGAACCTATTACAAATTGCAAAAGTTAAAAAAAGATCATAGCTACAGAAAAATAGCTAATACATAATATAAAGGAGACCCATGGCTACAACAAAGGAGGCCCACGGCTGCACCAAGTGAGGAGATCTACATTCATGGCAACCACAAAGTTAAGAAAAAGAAGCTACATGCTCAAATCTCAAGCAAGTCCAAGCCAATCCTTGCCAAGTCAACTTCACAGTGTAAGGCCCAAATCAAGCTTCATGTCAATCCAGCACAATCCAAGTTAGAGCCCACCTCCAAGTAGGCCCACGACTAGACCAAGGGATATCAAATACATAATACAAAGGAGGCCCACGGCTACACCAAAGGAGGAGATCTAATACATAATACAAAAGAGACCCACGGCTACACTAAAGGAGGAGATATAAGTTCACAGCAACCACAAAGTTAAGAAAGAAAGGCCCGTTGCTACACCAAAGGATCCTCTAAGTCAAATACATAATACAAAGGAGGCCCACGACTACACCGAAGGAGGAGATCTACGTTCATAGAAACCACAAAGTTAAAGGAAGAAAAGCTAAATGGTCCAATCTCAAGCAAGTCCAAGCCAATCTTTTCCGAGTCAACTTCTCAATGTAAGGCCCCCAATCAAGCTTCATGTCAATATAGCACAATCCAAGTCAAAGCCCACCTCCAAGTATCTTCAAGAAGCCCATAAAACCTAAGGACCTGACTAAAGAACTAAAAGACAAGTTAGAAACTAAAAATTGTCACCTATACATAAAACTCAATAATTATTATCTCCAACTGATAAGAAACAATTATTGCCAAGCTTGTTCTTATCACTTCCCATCCAATGGGAGAACTCCTGGAATAAGTCAATCATATGACACTTTAAGGTAGGTAAAAAAGGCTCTCTCAGGCCTTTTAGGGGAAAAGGAAAAAAAAATTGGAAACAGCAAGAAAAAAAAAGAAAAAAAAAATGGAAGGAAGAAAACAGAGAACAGCTGAAAAAGATAACAGTCAACACTAAAGAAGGAATTTTTCCGCATATGGTAGTTCAAAAAGCTAGCAATAAATACTCTGTCTCCCTTCATTCAAAACGAAGCCATTTTAAATAGCTCTCTCAGCTCCAAAACGATGTCATTTAGAACATTAAAATGACATCATTTTGAACAATTTTCTGCTCTTCAAAACGATATTGATTTGGTATTCCAAAACCAGCTCCTCTCATCCAAAGCGACGTTATTTTGAACGGTTTCCTTTGCTACAAAACAATGCCATTTTGGTGTTTTAGACTTGTCTTTCCTCTCTCAAAAAATGTCGTCGTTTTGCACAACTGCCTCATCTTCGAAACAACACCATTTTGGTGTTCCAACACCAGCCCCTTTCATTCAAAATAACATCGTTTTCGTATTCCAATCCCAGTCCCTTCAGCTTCAGAATTACGACACTTTGGTGTTCCAAACCAATCTCCTCAGCTTCGAAATGACGCCGTGTTGGCGTTTCAGGCCTAATTCCCTAAGTTTCCAAATGATGCCGTTCTCTAAAATAATAAAAATATTTTAAAAAATAATAACAACTTTTTAAATGCATTAAAATTTTATAAAGGAAAAATCTTTAATTCCTCACAATTTCCCATTTTTCAATATTTCCTATCCTTGTCATTGTAAACACTTTTATTTTCAAGTGAACAATTAAAATTAAAATTATGATAATAGAGGAAAAAATGTTGTCTATATTCATAAAGAGATTAGGCTGGAGATTATTGATCTTTAGGCTTTCATTAGCGGCCGGTGTGTTTCAATCCTAACCATAAACGCACTTTGATCTTGTCTCAGTTCTCAACTCTTAGTAGTTGCATGATATTTAAGGTTTTTCTCCAGGTAGTAAGTCTGCTACACAGACTAAAATTTATACATAAAAAGAGGTATATTAGTCTTAGTAGATTTTAATTGATTACCATCTTGAAGATTTATCACACTATGGGCCTGATTTTGGAAAGTATGTGAAACCTACTGATCGACCGCGGCTTTTGGATCGTTCAACCAGTCACGCTATACAGGCCACATCTTCAGGACTTTCTATTTCCTTTCACCTCTTTTTTTCTGTCCGGTCGACTGCTGCTTTTTTGTCGGGTTGGCCGATGCTTTTGGTGCAGTGGGCTGTTGGAGGCACCACTTGAAATTCTCACAAAGCCTCGGTAACTTTTTGGCTTTTTTGTTCTGTCCGGTCGACCGCTGGAACCTCTCTTGAAACTCTCTTTTAGAACTTTTTGGCTCATTTTGCCGATCCAGACGACCGCACCGCTGCTTTTAGTGCAGTCGACCGCTCAAAGCTTTTGAAATCTTTCCTCTTGTAGTTTGGATCTCTGTGAGGAAAAAGAGAAAAACATTCCACAAGCACTTCATGTTACTAACGTTCAAGTTTGAAATCAACTACAAATTGCAACTTTAGATCTTGCGCAATATTGAGCATAATCATAATTGATATTTGACAACTAAAAATGCAATGATCATGCAATTTAGAAAACCATTGTTGGCACATCAAAATGCTCCATATAGAGTGCCTGACATAATTACATTATGTGCATGAGATGGTGTTTTTAACTTAACAACCAGTAATGCTTTGAGCCAATCATAGTCTTAAGATGCTTTTTTACTTTACTTATACAAGGGAGAAAATACACAGTACGCTCCCTATGCGGTTATAGTGTGGCTGGCTCCTTTTGTTGATCTTAAACTCTGCATGGCCAGTCGGACTGCAATGCTCATTGTTGAATGGCTGCAACAAATTGTTAGTTATATTAATTGACTACTGAACTTGGGTGTGATGGAGATTCATTCGTTAGAAACTCCCTGTGCAGGATATGCTTAAATTAAAACCAGAGAACATGAATGTTACCGGCAAATACAAGTATGAAGGATAATTTGAAGGTAAGAGCATACGTGCGGTCCTTCTTGAGTTCCCTGTATGAAAAAGCAAGAAGTACACTGCAACCACACCCACCTATTGTATAGATTGGGAGGAATTGGTTTTGTAAATGTATTAGAACACCCTTATGGCTCAAGATCTTCAACCTCACCACAATGATCAGGCTATTAAAGATTAACATTCACCATTTCTGAATTTGCACTTCCCTGTTTAAGGAGAGACAATCAGAAAACTACTGCTCCAATAGTAACTGATTTCTTCAGTGCCATAGTAAGGCTATCAGAGAACGAAGAACCGAACGCTGGGAAGAAAAGTGGTTTGTTTCTTCGCTGGAGTGTCCAAGCACAGCGGTTGGTTCTAAAATTGAATGCTTGAGCCTCCTCAGCTTCTGGAAGATAAGAGGCCATGCAATCAATAAGAGCGATTAGGACAGGAGGGCCTGGGCAACAGGCTGCCTTCATCGTGGTCAGATTGGAATTACAGGCTGAGCTCGAACGTTTGGCCGTCACCTGGTACTTGAAGGTTGACTATCTCTAAATTGTTTCCTAGTCCTGATACACCGAGAGAATTTCAGGCTACCTCCACCCTCTGAAATTCAAGTTGTACATATTCAAGGTTGTAATGTTTGCAACGTCTGAGAATGGGAGGAACAGGTCGGGTAGATAACCATGTCTAGGTCCAGTTCAGCTTCAGTCTAATCAAGTAGGTATGTTATTTCCATCTTGCACTAGGTGGGGAAACTGCAGCAATTCATCATCTGATTCAGCTTTATTCATCAAACAGCATGCGAAGCATGCGATCAATAAACAGGTATCCCAGTTCGCTATCATTTGCCAGACTTTCTATGATGAACTATTAGAATGGGATAGAGGCCGTATCAGAAGCAAAACACTGGATCCTGAGGCCTCCAATAAGGGGATGCAAGACAACCAGCTCTCTTATTGAGAGAAAAGGGTTTAACCATGCAAATGATTGACACACCACAATCCCGTAATCCTCCATCATCCGAGATTGTACTCCCACAATTGCCTCATACAAAGTTCACTGATCTTTCTACATTTTGTTTTCTCGTACTCGGATTGCAACTTGACTAAACCAAGCGTATGGCACTCCCCTCGCTTAAGTTTAGGAGGCTAAGAATCATCGGGTGAATTTCCCACATACTAGGAGAAAAAAAAAGGAGACAACCAAGCATTCAGAATTATGGTCTAATCCAATCAAGCATCTAGAATATAACACAAAATAGTTCACCTTTAATCTAAGAAAAGAGGAAATAAAAGCATGAGACTTCACCCTTTAAGAACCAAAGTCAAATTCCACATGTCAAAAACAAAGTACGTGTGCTAATGAACATACACAAGATTCATCAGTCCTGCAGCACAATTTTGTTAGCTAAAACGGTATGAATTGGGAACAAACGCATAGGCCCTGGCAGATCTACAAGGACACACTCCAGAAAGAATACATACTCATTGGTAGTCAACAAATAAATTAGAAATATCCTCACCTCCCTCTGCCTACCAAATTTTGTTCCAACGGTAAAATTATATTCAACACAATGACCCCTGTCTACCATTTTCCAAATTCTCGTAATTTTCTTTGAAAGGAATCATCACCTCTACCGATAGCCTCTTCCTCTTCCACGTCCACTCCAACCTCTGCCCCTGCCTCTCCCTCTTGCACCAAACCCTCCCTGGGATAAACCTTCCAATGCCCTGTTGACCAATTGATTTTGCAAGCCACCAGCCCCACGACCCTTTTTTGCCATGTTTCCCGATCCATTAGCTGCAGTACCAGGTCGTTTTCCCCTGTACAAAATGTGCACACAAAATGAGAATTGAACTGACTTTTAAGAGATTATCCAGAATTAACATAGAATTCTGCATAGAGGTGATTGTCAAAGACAAGGGATATATATTGGATATCCCTATATTGCAACAATGGCTAGCACAATTATGGATGTTGTGTTATCACTGTCAAAAATATCCAACAATGCTCATCCTTATCAAGCAGTCACAGTATCAAAATAAACTTCAACATTTTTGTGGGCAGACACTAATCTCTAGACTCAAACTTGCATTCTCATGGTTACAGAGCCCTTTGTAATAGCACCAAACAGGCAGAACCCAATAAAAGAAAACATTATTTTGTTATTAAGTATAGTTGGGAACACTATTTGTGGAAGATACAATAACATATATAACAGGGATGGAAATGGTGAAGTAAAATAGAGTCCAAGAATTGAAGGAATCTTCTGTACCCAGTTGCTGTTGGGTTAGAAGGTGCAGGTGGTTTTGCAGCTTCTTTCCAAGAGAGATTGACACTCTTATCTCCAATAAATGAAGGTGTCTTTGAGTGCAATTGCTGCAAATTATTGAAATTTACAAATATCAATTTTGATGGTCCATAAATCCATAACCCTGAAATTAGCAATTGTGCATGAATTCATTTTTTTCACCTTTGTCATTGCCAAAATGTTATTGCAAGTCCTCAACCCAGTTGTAGTATTCTGTTTTTGAGTTTTCTGCAAATTAGAAATGTCACTGTAAGCTATTTACAGGAAACACCCTACAAGACATTAGAATTTCTATGTCCTAGAATTAGCTTACTACAAGGTTCTTTGCTTCATCAGTCTTTGCAGCTGCCATTGCTTTGTTGTGCTCAGCCATTCCCTGAGTCAATTTTTTCATTGTAGCTCTAGTTAGTTCTTCTACGTTGCTCAACCTGCACTCAGACCAACCACAATATCATACAAAGAACTATATTCAAAGAACAAACAAATATTGCGTAACAAAAAGAACATTGCAACTGAAAAAATAATATAAAGCAATTTACATATAATAAAGGTGGCCATGCAGAAGTCAAAACCAGATTGCAATGGCAAAGATAGTGCAGGTCAAGTTTTGCCAATATAGTAGCCGCATGGAAAATAAGTGGAAACATATGAATGAATTGGAAACTCCTGGACATAGGTAATGCACATGATATATTAGAAGAAGCTGCACCAATTTCCAGCTACAACGTTGTTGTGACAACTTGAATGGTAGGAGACAAAAAACTGCAACTGCAAATGCCTCGGAGCTGGACTCAAGCCCCAGGAAGTTTGATTGCATGACACACAGTGAAGACTCTAGTTCATGATTTGAAACAAAAGGGCTCTCAAGGAGCCACAGATGATCCCATGCAGCGTGTCTTATAAAAAAGGAAAAAAAAAATTCCAAAAAGGAACAATGCCTCAAGAAAAAGGCCAGGGGAGATAGAGAATAAATTTAAGACTCACATAATTGCGTAGAATTGTGAGACCAAAAAACAACATAACACACCAATTATACATAATTCTTTCAATACAAAGAGCAGAATCACAAAATTCACCTGTTACATAAGAAAATGCTCTTAAAAATCTATAGAACAAGATATAATCACCTTTCTGTGAAATCCTTGTAAAATTCAGAGAAGTCCTCCCCAAGCCTATCTGACGGCTGACCAGTCACTATCTTATAACCACACAGACTGTTTGTGGCATTTGGAGCCTTTACAATAAGAACAAAAATTCCCCACATGAAACTAGAGACATTTAGGCAAAAAAAAAAAAAAAAACAAAAAACTTAAATGGCAAATAAAAAGGGAGCTCCTGACCTTATGAGCCAAATGGTTAAATGCATACAACAAGCATTCGACATATGTAAAGTTCATCTCTTCTCCAGTCTTCCTCCGAGGCATGTACTTCTAAGGGAGAAAAAAGAAATTGAAAAAGGAAATCATCATGAGGCAAAATCTACAATGAAGGCTAAGTTGCAATGGAAACATTTATGTCAACTGTAAAGGAGGTCATCAATTAAATATGTTAAGGAACACTTGTGTGGACAATAAAATGAATTAAAATGGGGTTGATTACATTTTGCACCCTATGTTTAGGGGATATTGACATTTAGTAACCTGCATTGTTAAAACTAACATACCATAACTAAAAAGTGTTAATCAACATTGATGGAATTTGTGAAAAGACATCATAGCCCTCATATATAAACTAAAACTTAATTCCACAGAAACAGAACTCTTGATCCTCCATCTCTCATCTTCATACGCTCTCTCATGTCATTGACACTCCTCTGATTATCTCTCTTGTGTTTCAATTTTTAGCTCATTTTCACAAGAAATTGTAAGTATGTTCACATTCTCTTTCTCACAATACCTAAATTAACAGTGTTTTCATTATTTGGAAACCACCAATACAGATTTAGAGTTCTGTTTATTAGTTTTTGTTAAAAAAACACAAAAATCTATTATGGAATTAGTAGGGTTTGCATTCAATTTTTTATGGTTCAATTCAATTAATTAATTGAGAGTTTATAATATTATGGGATTTTAAATATCAGTAGAGATTTTTTATGGATTTTGTCAGAGTTTGTTCAATTGAAAATCTTCGGGCTTAGATTTTTTTAATTAATTAACCGGTTTTTCAGTACTGGTTGTGTTTGAGCAAATTCTTACTGATATTATTAAGGGATGATACAGAGAAGGCAAAACCAATGAAGGAAGTGGCAAAGAGAGGAAAACTGAGCAAATTCTTAGTGATCTTGTCAAAGATGTTGGTTAAGAGAAACAAAACAGCTATGGGAAGTGAGGTCTTGATGGAATTTGAGAGGAAATAATGAATTAAGTGGGACTAATGTGATATGGTTCTTGTCCTTGAGAAGATGAAAGAAGACAAACTTTCTGGGATTGATCAAAGGGTGCAATAGCTTAATAGGGCTTTCAATATGAAGGTAAAGAATTTTGTTGATGAGAGGCCATCCTCATTTTCATTTGCTTTCTAGGCTTCATTTGTGTGTTAAAATTTGCAGTATTTTTTGGCTGAATTTAAAATGAGTGCTTAGTCACCTTATAATGTTTGAACATTTTACTTGTTTGCTAGAAGTAGACTTCATTTACTCAAATTCAAGCTCAGTGTCATTTGTTTCATACCCAATAATTAAAACATGAACTTCAGCTAGTTTGCAATCTCAATCTTTGAAAGTTTAGTACCAATTCTAAAAGAATTACAAGCTAAAATCTTTCATAGGCTCTTTGTTGGAGAATTTATGTTCAAAACCAAGTTTATAATTGTGCCCAATGTTTCAATCATAATATCTTGATCAAGGCATTATGTAAGAAAAATGACAAGGAGAGTGTTGTAAAGGTATTTGATGTAATGGTAGCATTGTGTTTGATCTCAAATGGGGTCACTTATTAAATAACCATTTTCACTTGGAGCAAAGGGTAATGGGAAGATAGTTTTTGGTGCTCCAGGTTGGAGTGGGCATTTTTGTCAATTTCGACCATTTATCATAGCACTTTTGGAATTAAATGTAACTTTTACTAATGGCAGATTAATAGAAAGTTTTTTTTCTGATACCACACTTAAAGATTAATATGTTTTTTGTTAGTTTTAAAAATGCAGGGTGCAAAATGTAAATACACCCTAAACATAGTGTACAAAATGTAAATAGCCCAATGAAAATGCCTTTCTTCTAAGAGGAAAAGAGGCTAAGACAGGTAGTTTGGAAAGGTGGGTAATCAGTATGTCCTCATCTTGGATAAAGTAGTACCTTTAATAGCTGAACAACAGAGGGAAGAATCTGGCGTGAATCCTGTGGCATTGTATAAGGAGATATTTCTGCTACTGCTTTCAGCAAATCCAGCTTTCTTTCCTCAGGAAGCTGATTAGAATAAGCATTAGGAGGATAGACAGATTTTTATCACATACTAAAGCAGCAACTTAAAAAAAAACAAAAAACAAAAAAACACTAAAGCAAGAAGAAAAACAAATTTAGAAGTCTAAATGTGAATGTTAAGGAAATGAAAATAAACAAAAGCAATTAATAAATAGGCAATGAAGAAGTAGAAGTCACCTTATCAAACACGGGTATAATATGTTTGTTCAAATAACTGAGGAACTTGCTACTGGATGCACCCCTCTGCATTTAAAATTAATGTGATTAGGTCACCCAAAAAAAAAAAGCATACCTCGTCCAAAGTTCCTATGACATCAAAAGAAGTCCATACCAGGAAAAAAGGAAGAGCCATAAAGAGGCATGATATCAATCTGTCAATATGATCTGCATCTGAAACCTGAATTTTAAGAAACACTTAAGTTGAAAGCCAATAATGTCAGGAGGCAAAAGTCAAATTGACAATCTATACCAGTCCATAGCATGAAGAGGATGCACAAATTATGGCAGACAAATTGATCCACAACACAAGTGTTTCAGAACATAATTTTTATAAATTCCTTAAAGAGAAACCATAGTGTATTGTGTGTCCTAACATGAAAATGAATATTATGCACCTTCTGCTAGCTAAATATCTCATTCTTTCAACAAATGGAATCCCTATTTTAATGAAAATATTCATCTTAGCATCTAACATGCTCCCCAACAAAGAAAATATATTGCTTGCACCCCACGCAACCCATTTAACATAACTATTTGTTTTGGCATTTATCAGTAAATATAAATATCCCAGCTCAGTACAGTTATCTTTTTAGACCATATACCTGGAATTCCATGAAATTTGCTACTAAAACAATGTTATGGAAGATAACAACAAAGGAAGAACAGTGGTAAATAACACACAAAACTCCCATGTTGCTTCAACTTCAATTTAAACCATAACCCTCCAACTTGTTCCAAGCTATAACTTATGTAGTGCATAAAGGGAAAAAGTTATCCCCATGCCCACCCATGTAAACAGAACGGGAAAAACGGAACAACCTCAAGTTTTGATCGCTCAATAACATTCCCAGTTAACTCTTTGCAAACAATACAAAAATTAAACGCCTGACTATTGACAAAGTATGCATTTAGGTAACTGGAATGATGCCATGTTAGAAACAAGGTTCATAGCTTTTCTTTTAAAGTTCATAGAACATTTTGTGGTTTGATCAATAAGGTCTGTTCTTTGGTGGGAATAAGGTGGAAAATTTTAAAGTGGTTGGATTTCATAACACTCCTCTTGTTCCCTTCAACATAATCAAGCTAAAAATGCTAATTCCATGAAAATTTAAATACCAAAAAATGTGTAACTTCAAGTCTTAACTTTAAACTGGAACTTTAAATTCTCAGGATGTTACAAATTTATGTTTGAAGCATGATTCCTTGTCCCATTATTAACAAGCCAAAAAAGGGACTTTCAAACCTTAAATAGTTAAATCTGTGATTTAAAGGTCGTGCTGCTGACAAATTCTTAGGATATACAACTACATGCAAAAGAGCATACCCTAAGATAAAGTTTTCCACTTTACCAAGATACTAAAACAATATGATGGAACTTACATTGAACTGAGCATCTAGATCAGCCTGCCCTTCAATGATTCCAATAAGTTCTTTCATACGTCCTTCAGGAGCTTTATCTCCAAATATGCTCAAACTTTTCAAAAAGTCCATAAACATTCTGAATTCTGTTCCTGTTACATCTTCTAAGCTCTACAATGACCAAAACATGTTACCATCCATTTCTGAAATGACAAATCACATTTGAAATACCATTCAAAAAAAAAGAGCATGACATAGAGTGCTAAAATGACAAGCATACCTTCTTAATCAAATCAGTTATATGCCGTTCCATTTCCTCTTGAGGCCTCAAAAGTTCAGCTTTAAGCGGGAACACCTGAAATGAATTTATTAGTCCCTAATTACAATCAAGCTTAGCTGCAACACTGATAATAATGAGCTCCAAACAGTCAATCTTCTAACCTTATCTTTTATAAAAGTAAGAACCTTCTCACGAATAAATTCATCAGTGCTAGGTTCATCAGCACTCCCAATGTGCTTGAATAAGGCAGTTAATGAAGCTGCACAATGAGGAGAATATAAAATGGACTAAAACCAACAAAGATCAGACAAACATCAACACAAATGGTGTGAGGCTAGCAAGGCTACTTCAACTAAAAATTTTTAGGAATTCTTACAAGTACTTGGAAATGTTATGTCATATTCTTGAGAAACAGTAGTTTGTACCGAGAGAGTTGTATCTCCAAAGTTTGTAATTTACCAGTTCTATTTCAGAGTTGAGTTCTTTATTCTGTCCTTTGAAATAATGCACTTGTAGCAATCTAATGAGGGATGAAGAAGAAGAATTTCTATTATTCAGTAATTCATTGATATGACATATCTATTATAACATTTTACTTTATTGAGAGATTACATCACAATCAATATTAACTATATGAATGAACTAATACAAAGTGACTGTTTCAAGCATCAACAGAAAGAGCAATTCACCTGTTTTTGAAGAAGGTAGTTTGCCCCTGACCTAGTCTTTGAATATTCATCACATGTTATCAAGAATCCAGACTTTCATATCATATATTTAATAAATCTCCACTTTCTTAAGTTTCAAAATTGATGGTGTCTGGAGACAAACTTAGACGCTACTTTAAGCAGGGGACATATGGCCAGATAGTAGAAAAGAGATTTTGTAACCTCACATGCCTAAGGTGGAGCAACAATTTCGGGAAAATCCTAAACAAGGGTGTTATATATAGGAAATGATGAGTTGAGTCCAATCTTCCATCTTATGCACGTGAATGTGCAGTTCTGTAATGCATCCAAATATTTTTTACCCAACTTAATAAGAAGATCAAATTACCTTTCACATCTTGTCTCAACAATGACATGAGGGCCTTATGCACAGCATCCCGCTCTACAATCTCCTCTAAAATCATCAACAAAAACCAGCATAAGAAGCCTAAATCAGAACATCAAGAATAAAAAAACAAAAACACAAACTTACCAGCTGCAAGAAGTTGTACAAGAATGTCCACAATTTTTGAAAGATACTCTGGTGTATCCTTGCAAAATAACGGCAGGCCCCTAATTGCTTGCACCCTCACCTATAAATACAATTACACACTCAAAAGTGTCAAAATTCCACAGACATCCACACACAAAACATCCAAAACAAATAACTATAAAAATTGTTATCTATAAGCCAAAAATTAGACACTCAATCGCTGCCCACCTCTCTCTAAAACCATAAACCCTAAATAATTCAAGTTGACAATATAGCAACATTTCCTCAGCCACCACAGCCACATATGTTGATAATATAGCTCAAGATCCTCAATTGCAAACAAAAAACTATAAGAAAAGAAAAAAAGAGAGAAAAACACGGGCACAAAAATGTGAACGCTGAGGGGGGAGAGAGAGAAACCCCGAGCTCTTCTTCCTCGATCAAATCGAGATGGGCGTCAACAGCCTGGCTAGACAGGTCAGGGAAGAACTTGAAGAAGCGTGGAATAAGCTGAGCGGCCAGCTGCTTCGCCTTTATGCTCGTCTTCGCCGCGTCAATTATACCCTGATAATCCTTCACATTCTGCGCTGCCCCAACCCACGCCCAAAAATTTAAAAAAAAAAACAAAAAAAAAATGAAACAATGAAAGAAAAATTAAAATCAGCAGCACACAAATTCTTCGCCAATAATAAAAAATTAAAAAGAGAGAGAGAGATTAAGAAAAAGAGCAAAGGAAAAGAAACAACAAACGATAGGACCTGAGACTTGTCCTTGGACTCGCTGAGGCGCTCGCCGAATTCATAGAGCTTCTCGATGTGGTTGGCGTCCTCCTTCGCCTCACTCATTTTTTTTTTTAATTTTCTCTCTTTTTTAGTCTGAATTTTCGAGACCTGCCAAACTGCTAAAGAGAGAAAGAGAAGTTCAGAGAGATAAGAAGCTTAGCAGTGCGTGATTTTGTATACAAGTATTGTACGTCTTTATACACTTTTGTGTCCACTGTAAGAGAGAAATAGATAAATAGATAGAGAGAGACAGAGAGAGAGCGAGAGCGGGGGAAGAGACTGAAACAAGGGTTTGATTAGCCAAAACACTCCCACTGGGAGGAGTAAGGGCAGGGCCAGACGACACAGCACGATAACTGATACAGCGTCGTTTAACTCGCAGTGTCTTCTGGCCACGTCGTTTCTTTATCTCAGTTATTTAATGCATTCCAATTAGGCTTAGCAAAAATTGGAGGTCTATGTCACGCTTGCGTCCTACTCGTGCGGTTTTCAAAATACTTTTTCTCACGTTTAATTTATAAAAATTTTTTTAAAAATTAATTTTAAAAATATATTTAATTTAAAAATTAAGTATGTACAGGGGTAGAAGATCTCATTTTATACAAATTTTGAATAAATTATAATCGTTAAATCTTTCTTTAATCTAATGATAAATATTACATCTCTTCAACCTCCTATATATATATATTTACTAACATTTATTATATAACTAATTCCAAGGTATTTCTTTTCCCTAAAAGGTGTTTACATTCAATGAATTATCCTTTTCTAGGTGGTATCTAAATTCAACGTATTATCAATCCCTAGGTACAAAGGACCATGACATTCTCTCCCACTTAATCAGGTGACGCCCTCGTCGCTTCTTTAGCGTGGTAGGTGTCAATCTCCTTCTTGAACTGCCAAAAAGTTTTAGCAGGTTCCCAACTAGCTTCGCTTTTCAGAAGACCCTTCCATCGGATAAAGTATTCACGCCTCAGTGTACAATACCGCTTTCATATGATCCAATTTGCCACTATGGATTCAACTTCTCGATCATATGAAGTTTTTGCCCTAAGTGGTGCTCGTTGTGACTCCCCTCAATCTGGATCTTCCTTGTCTTTATGGGAATGTTTAAGTATACTCACATGGAAAACTAGATGTACCTTTAATTTTGGTGGCAGCTCCAGCTTGTATGCGACCTTCCCGACCCGTTGTATCACTCGAAATGGCCCTTCGTAGCGACAAATTAGACCCTTGTGCACATCCTTATACCGAAGAATGACATGTAGTTTGGCTAACACCAAGTCCCCGACTTGAAACTCCACATGTCATCACTTTTTGTCAACCCACTTCTTCATGTGTTTAGAGGCTTTACGTAGACATGCCCTTACCAAGTCTGCTTATTCCTGCCAATCCTTGGCAAACTTATATACAGATGGGCTATTCACCTGATAGCCCGATGCAACCGCACTTGGAGTTTGTGGTTGTTGGCCATTCACGATCTCAAATGGATTCTGGTCGGTAGACTCACTTTGCTGCAAGTTATGAGAGAATTAGGCTATGTCGATCAACTTTACCCAATTTGTTTGCATTGTGCTCACGTAATGTTGAAAATAAATCTCCAAGAGTGCATTGACCCGCTCGATTTGACCATCAGTTTGGGGGTGTAAGCTTGTAGAGAGATTCAACTCCGACCCTAGCAGCTTGAACAATTTAGACCAAAAACGCCCTATGAATCGAGGGTTGCAATCGCTCATAATCATTTGTGAAACTCCCTAGTACTTTACCACGTGTTTCATGAATAACTTGACTGCCTCTTCAGCTAGGCAATCCTTTGTTACTGACACAAATGTTGCATACTTAGAGAATCTATCCACCACAACCATAAGAGTCTGACATCCTTCAGACTTAGACAGGTTTACTATGAAGTCTATGGAAACACTCTCCCATAGATGAATTGGGATGGGAAGTGGCTCTAGCAGTCCCAATGATGAATGTTGTTCAAGTTTATCTTGTTGGCAAATAAGACAAATCTTTACATAGGTTTCAATGTCATCTCGCATTTGAGGCCAGTAATATTGATCTTCGACAAGGGTTAAGGTGCGATAGATCCCTGGATGATTCGCCCACTTCGAATCATGACACTCAAGCAACACTTCTTTCCTTATCTTTTCGTGGAGTGGCACATATAATCATCGCCCTTTTGTGTATAAAAGACCGTTCTCGCACCAAAACCGTCAAGTCTTGCCCTCTTGCGCATATCTAATGAAGGCTTAAGCCTTCTGATCATGTTTGAGCCCCTCCTTGATGCAGTCGATCCATGGACAGCTAGGTCGACTCACTATGTTTGCTAGCCCCATCTTCTGGCTAAGAGCATCAACTATAGAGTTAGCCTTCCCTGGCTTGTACTCCATCACATAGTCGAACTCTACTAAGAAATCTTACCATCGAGCTTGCTTTGGACTCAGCTTCCTTTAGGTCTGAAAATAACTCATGGCCACATTATCCGTCCTTACAATGAACTTAGACCCCAGGAGATAATGCCTCTATGTCGGTAGACAATAGACCACTGCAGTCATCTCTTTCTCTTGAACGATATACCGTCGCTCGATATTGTTCAACTTCCATGACTCATATGCCATTGGATGTCCTTCCTGTATAAGAACACCACCAATAGCAAAATTTAATGCATCAATCTCTAATTCAAAAGGCTTGGTGTGATCAGGCAATACCAGCACCGGCTCCTCAGTCATGGCTTACTTCAACCAATCAAACGCCTTCTAGCATTGATTCGTCCATTCCCATGGTTTCTCCTTCTTTAACATGTCCGTGAGTGGCACGGTGATGTTTGAGTAGTTCCAAACGAAATACCGGTAGTAGTTGGTGAGACCAAGGAATGATCTCAACTCCATCACTTTCGTCGATGGCTCCCATTCAACGATGGCTTGGATCTTTGCTACTTCCATATGTACTTGTCCTCCCTTGACAATGTGTCCCAAAAATGGCACTTCCTTTTGGGCAAAGACACACTTCTCGCGCTTGACGTATAAGTCATTCTCGTGCAAGACTTGGAAAACCTGTCTAAGGTACTCGATGTGCTCCTTGAGCGTCCGGCTGTACACCACAATATCATCAAGGTAAACCACTACAAATCGATCTAAGAACGGGTGCAATACCTTATTCATAAGAGTGCAGAATGTGGCCGGAGCATTGGTTAGACTGAATGGCATGATAAGGAACTCGTATGAACCATAACGAGTCACACAGGCTGTCTTTTGCTCTTCCCCTTCAACAATTCAAATTTGATAGTAACCTGAACGGAGATCAAGCTTGGTGAACCACTGTGCACCTCTAAACTGATCAAAGAGATCCACAATGAGTGGGATCGAGTACTTGTTCTTGATGGTTAATTTGTTCAACGCCCAGTAATCTATACACATTCAGAATAACCCGTCATGCTTCTTCTGGAATACGATAGGCACACCGAATAGAGCCTTAGATGGCCAAATGTACCCTACATTGAGTAGCTCCTTCAGCTGTTTCCTTAATTCTTCTAATTCAGGGGGTGTCATGCGATATGGTGCCATGGTAGGTGGTCGAGCGTCAGGCACCAACTCGATCTGATGATCTATTTCTCTACGAGGTGGAAGCTTGTTGGATAACTCAGGAGGCATCATGTCCTTGAATGAATCGAGGACTTGACTCACTTCTGTTAGGATTTCGCTCCCTTTACTCTTGCTGTCCTCGGTTTTCAAGGTTGCTAGGATGGTCACCTCACCCTTCTTTGCTCCTTTGTTAAGTTGCATTGCTAAAATCATCTTCCAATCACGGTCCAACTTACAATGAACTGGAATCACGCACTGGCACCTTTTGTCCAGCACACAAAGACACTCGGGAAAGGGCAATATAACTGCATGGATTGATGTGTCCCACATTGGTTCCTGAAGGAGTCTTTGGGCAGTTTATAAGGGTTGAGTCAAACCTCTACTCTTGAGCTAGTTTTTGTGGTGGAGTTAGGGTTCAATCCCTTATCAAGTGGTATCAGAGCCAAACCTCAGTGGATCGAGTGGATGCATGTACAAAGGTTCCCTACCACCGTGCCGATCGCCGACTGAGGCAGCACGTGGGCCACCATACCGATCACTAATTAAGGCAGTACATGGATGTGCAGTTTAAAGGGGTCGGGCATGATGTGTCCCACATCGGTTCCTGAGGGGGTCTTTAGGCTGTTTATAAGGGTTGGGTCAAACCTCCACTCTTGAGCTAACTTTTGTGGTGGAGTTAGGGTTTAAGCTAGCTTAAGAGTGGAGGTTTGATCCAACCCTTATAAACAGCCCAAAGACCCCCTCAAGAATCGATATGGGACACATCATGGATCCTATCCAAAAATTTTAACTCAATGACAAAGTCATAATTATCAAGAGGAATTACCTTAAGGGTCTCCTGGCTTTTCCACTGCCTAATCTACAACTCCACGTTCATAGCAACCCCAACGGCAAGGACTTCCTGGGAGTTGACAGTCTTGAGCCACCCGACTCCTTTCTCAACCCAAAGGTTAAGTTTCTTGGCAGCTTCTTCTGATATGAAGAGATCAAATGCCCCAGTATCCATGAGCGCACTTATCATGGTTTCTCGGATCTTCACATCTGCAAACATAAGTCCCTTTAGCTCTTTCACCTTCTTGGATTTAATTGAACTGAGGATCCGTAGTGAACCTAATTGCGCCTCCTCTTTTAGCTCATCTTCTTTGTAGAGGGCAGCCAGCTTAGCCTTGTTCGAGCAATCCGCACCATATGTGGACCATCACAGAAGTAACACTTGTAAGTACGTACCTTCTTGTGACCTCCATTATTGGATTCTGCATGAGCCTTTGAAGGGGCAGCCAGCAGTCTACCTCTATTCGGGTGATTGAATCTGCCCCGATCTCCCCCACCATTAACTTTATCCTTTGGATGGGAGTCTGACTGGAAGGTGGAAAGTGTTCTGTACTCTATGAGAGATTTAGCCACCATAATGGCCATTGTAAGGTCTCCCACTTGAAACCGCTTTAGCTCCTGTTTGATCCATGACTTAAGACCACTCATGAACTGGTGGTACGCCTTTGTCTCATTCATTGAAGGGATTTGGAGCAGCAATTCTGAAAATCACTTCACATAATCACGTACTGCACCCCTTTGCTCAAGGTGCTTTAGCTCGTCATGAGCTTCTTCCTTTGCATATGCAGGATAGTAGTTTTGTCGGAACTCTTCGATAAACCTATCTCAGGTCGTGATAGGATCTCCACACCTATTGTCTAACCGAAAATGCCACCACAACAAAACATCATCAGCTAAGTACATAGATGCAGTATTTACCCATAATTGGTTGTCGTTAATCCTCATGGCTTGGAAGTATCATTCTATGTATCATAGAAAGTTATCCACGTCCTTGGCCACCCAAGAACCCCTGAACTCCTTTGGCTTGGATGCATATGTACGTGGTCCTTGCACGATGATCACCCCATTCACACGTGCTGCCTCTGATTCTACGAGCTTTCCCTTGAGCTCTGCAATCTCCGTGCCCATAGTCGCCATCATGGTCTCCAAGGACTTATCCTGCTGATGGAGTTCTGCCCTTAAGGTCCCCAGCAACTCTCCTGGAAGTTCTCCCTTGCCGACTTTAAGCTCCTGCATCTCGACCACGAGCTCCTCCCTTTCAACATCTACACCTTCGATGGATTAGGTTAGGTCATCAACCGAACCTTAGACATCAGTGACGAACGATTCAATTTTCGTCATATGATGTGTCAAGTCCCCTTCTAGATCCTTCAAACTCGAAACAATACGATTCTTTTTTCCCTTGGCAGCACCTCTATCGGCCTTCCTCCCACGATCATCGCGGTCATCACCCATGATGAGCACTTCATCAGAACGTGGGTCTGCCATAGCGCTTGGAATGAACCAGCTCTGATACCAACTGTCACAGGCCTATGGATTTATTGTGTCCTACCCGTGCGGCCTTAAGAATGCTTTCCAAGCAGCCTTCTCACACTCAACTCACAAGCACCTTTTTGGAGATTAACTTTAGAAGTATATTTTACTTGAAAATTAAGTGTGTACAAATGAGGGGCAAGAGGTCCCTTTTTATACAAGTTTTAGACAAGTTATAACCGTTATATCCTTCCTTGATCTAATGGTGGATATTACATCCCTTCAACTTCCTATGTACATACATTTACCAGTATTTATTACATGGCTTACTTCTAATATATTTCCCTTCCATAGGAGGTGTCTACATTTAATGTATTGTGTTTTTCTCTAAGAGGTGTCTAAATTCAACGTATTATTCGTCCCTAAGTATAAAGGACTGTGACATGTACATAAAACTTGTATTAATTTTATCTAAATTAAATTAAAATTATTAAAATAATTAGAAATAGGTTAGTCATGGTTAGTAATTTTCAACAAATTGCATTTGGTAATTAAAGTGTGATTTTTGAAATTTATAATTCACTGAAACAAAATTTTTTATTTAATAATATTAAAATTTAAAATTATTTTTTATAGAAATATAAACTATTAAAAAAAATTAAAATCTCAAATGAAAATAAAATTTTAATTTATTTATATTTTTATTTAAATATAATTTTTTTAATAATTTAATTAAAATAAAATTTTATTTATATTATTTATATAATTTTTTTTATTATCTATACTTTTGAAATTTTATTTTTTCTTATAATTATGATTTAAAATAGTGAAATTAATTAAATTAATTTAATATTACTCTTAATAATTTGATTCTTTTTTACTCTTTTATTGGTATGATTATGGTTTAAAAATTTTGAACTACTAATAACAATTTAGTTTGAATACATATGTCAAATTAGCTCCAATCAATGCATTTATACCTCTAACATAAACCATATCCATACAAATGAACTTTACTTTATTTATAATAACTAAAAAATTTGATGAATTTCAACCTAAAATACTTAAAATTTAAAAAAAGAAAAGAGATTCAAATAATTTAAATTTATCATGACTTGAAACTTGAGTGAACTAAAATATACATAATCAAAATTACAAAGCCTCAAAATTCAAATAATTTGAACCTACAAAATAAATAACTGTAATAATCTAAGTTAATATAAGAATTGAATAAGAATTTTAGTTCAAACTAATAAAGAACTAAAATTATTCAATATTTTGTATTTTTAATTTAAAAATTATTTCATCTCTTATTTTTATTAGTTAATTTACTTTATAGATAATAATTATACTATTACTTATTTTTTAAAATATTTCTATTATCATATGATCATATGACTTGTTTTTGTAAATATATTAAATATTAATTATTTAAGTTTTTACATTTTAAGCTGTGAAATTTGTAATATTATTGTGAGATAAAATATTATTGAATTAATTTATCAAAAACCTTACCTTACGCACAAAGTTTTGTACACAAATTATACCATGCTAATAAATTCATATCTACCTAGTAAATATTTATTTTTATACATTTATTTACCTATTTCATCAAGAACAATATATTTTTCTTTTAATACCAAATTTATGGTATTAATTAAAAATTTATTTTAATATATTTACAAACTATATTAAACAATTAAAATCTCATTAATTGCTAACTGAGGAATATAATTTTAAGTAGTTAAATTTATATTTAACATATTTTATTTTTAACTAAGTAACCTATATGTTAAATTATAAAATATATTTTTATAATATTTTTCATATCAATTAGTATCATTCATTAAATATCTATTAATAAAGTTTAAAATAATTATAAAAAATGTTGTTATAAATATTTTAAAAAATAATTGCCTATAAATATTTAGATGTAAAGAAAAGGTTCTTAGGCTTATACAAGTATGTTTTGATAATGTTTAAGTAAAGATTTAATGTGGTAAATTTTTATTGTTGTAGCCTCTTTCTAAAAAAATTTTTAATGTTATAGTTTTTATTATAAAACATTTTTGCAATAAATTGTTTATCAATATGATTTTTGTTACTGTCAAGTTAGGAGTCCCTAACATTGGGGCCAAATTTTGATTATGTTCATTCATAATCTCACAGGAGTTAATATTTTTGGAGACTTAGTGGCGAAAATAGGTGTGCCGAAAAGACTTGATCCAAAGGCTTGGATTTATGGAATTGCCTTTCGTATTGCATTGTTTTGTTCTTATATCATAGACTATTGTTATTATCCAAAAAATTATTATTGTATTGGAGATTGTGATAAATGATATGTTTGAGTACGTGGACAATAAATATACTAAAATGAGTGTGGAGTAAAATAATATAAAAGTGAATGAACCATAAATGTGTGACATTATTGTTACTTTAAACAATGTGCCTAACCATTAATGTTGTACTAAAATATGTAATGACCATTATTTGTTACCATATATTTGCTTCTTTGTATAAAGAAGTAGCTTTGTGTAGAAAAAGTGTGAAGAGAGATGTATAGAAAGGAGAGACAAAAGCCTTAAATGCAATAAGTATAGTTAGTTACCTAAATTTAGACTTTGTGGGGATAATATTAAAAGGAAACGTACTACAGATACATGCTAGTTCCTTGACTAAATCTTAGTCTCATAATGTAGTAAAATGAAAGATTCAATTGCTTTATCTATAGCAGAAGTAAAGTACATGGCAATAAAAACTTTATATACTCAATTGCTTTAAATAAAACAAACCTTAAAGGATTTTAGATTATATTAGTCTCTTGTGCCTATCAAGTGTAATAACACAAATGCTATCAATATAATCAAAAACCCTATACATCATACCTAGGCCAAAACACATTAATCTAAAGCACCATTTCATTAAAGATCATGTGTTTAAGGGAGATGAATCCCTAGAGTTTATAAACACTAAAATCAATTAGTCAATATCTTTACTAAACCCTTGAGTAAGAATAGGTTTGTGACCATTAAAGAAAGATTAGATATAATTGAATTATATTGATATCATGATTATGTGATTATTATATTTTGATATGTTTTTACATGTTTTATGGCATAATTATATGTGTTTACATGCTTGTCATTTATCTTGCATGATTATTTGAACATTTTTTGTTTAAAATATGAAAATTAATTTTTTTTGCCAAGTGGTATCCATCGATTGATTGTATTGAAAGTACAAGTTGACCAATGTGAGTGGTCAACTCATGACTTACTTTGATCAATCAATGTTAGTTAAAAAAACCACCCATTTTAGTTTTCCTTTTTCAAATCTGAAAATCCATTTGTTTATAAATTTTCTTTTCTTTTTCAAAATTCAAACCCTAAATCTTTAAAATCAACCTATGAAAATATTAATCTCTTAAAACCATTAACAATGGCCTTGAAATCTACATCAACCTTGAAGAATGAGACGTTTGATGTGAAGTCAAGTTTAGTCTCCACAAGGACATACAACACCATCACTGTACCTCATCCCTCTTTTGTGTTATTAATGACCTTGACACTAATGGTGAGAGTCATTGTTGAGTTCATGTCATCATTAATTCAATCTAGATCCTTATGACCATCGATTCCTCCTCATCCTCCTCTCATTGTTGAGCATTTAAGAAGAGACCTAAACCAACTATCGACCAAAAGGATTAAACTTATGCCAAAGAGGAGAATAAATGAGAAACCTAAGAATGTAAGGCCAACACCATCTTTATTAAAGGTATCTTCCATGCCCTCATCATTTCTAATAACACCACCCATGACACCTCCATCCAATTCACACCATAAATGACAACCACACAAAGTTAAGCTAATCACTAGTTTGCAGTAACAAGAAATCTCTTATTAATATATAGATAATTAAATCACTTAAAAACTAAATAAAGTATCAAAAATTGAAGCCTAGAGAGGTTAGATTCAAACTATTATTTCTTTTATTCTCTCATTAATTATATACTTTAAAATATACAAAAAAAAAAAGGTAAATGAGGAAAAATAAACATAACACTAACAAGGCAAGTGAATTTTATGTGCATAATTTTTTTAATTATTTTTAAAATGTAAGATATGCATTAAGTAATGGAGAATGTATAATAAGTTGTGCAAAATAAACAATAATTATCATATAATGTAAAATGTGTAACTATTGTCATATAATTTGCAACCAAACTTGCAGCATATTTGTACATTTTATTTGAGTTTATTTCATATCATATATTTTTGAAAAAAAAAAAAAGGTAACTTTATGGACGCAAAACCCACATGGATCATCTATTGCTTGTCTCCTTTTCATGGTATATGGAATTAGACTCTTAAAAAAATTTGCCACTTGAGGGAATTTATAAGATAAAGCTCTATTTAAACATGCCACATTATCAACTATTAGAATTCCATTAAAGTTATGTTAGTAAAATTAACAAAGTGGTGAGTTTGTAAAACAAGTTAAATTTGGATGATTTATTTGTATAAAATTAAAATTAAATGATTAAAATAAATATAAGTTATAAGTTTGGTTATAAAAAATGTTAATTATCTCAATTTGGATATTGTAGCACCTTTTGACATCACAACTCCATTCTTATTTAATCATGCTTATTATGGAAATTTGGAGTCTAAATTAGGCTTATTGGCCTCAAAAGTAATCCTTATTTTTATATCTATAGAAAAAGCAATTAGTTCATCAATTAGGAAAAAATAAACAAGTATTTTTCCAAGCATTTTCTTTATCCATAAAGAAAATGAATGCAATAGGCATGAAAAGAGGACCCAAAAAGGAGAGAAAAGAAAAGAATGCACCATGCATTATGCTTGATTATAGTTTGAATTTTTCTCATTATTTGTGTTTATGATTTTTATTTAAGCTAATATTAGGTTTTTCCCTTTCAATTTGGTGTTTCTTTTTCCTTTTATAAATGAGGCCTTAGGGTAAATGGTGAGGTTGAATGGCTTTTAGTAAAGAATGACATTTTAATTATGTTGGGGATTTTCAAAAATTTGAACATATAAATAAATAAATACATACATACATACATATATATATAGTTGGTTTAACTACTCCATACAATTATTTGTTATGCTTACTAATTAATAAATATGACTATAATAAATAACTAAAAATTATATATGATGAGTTTTAAACTTGAAACATATGGGTTAAAGCTAAGGAGTTTGATTATTGGACTAAAAAGTGGTTGTTTGGTAGTTAAAAACTAATTACTTTTTATGTCATTTAAAAGTAAATAACATAAAAAAAAAATTACACCCTTAATAGTTAGTTTTTAACTACCCAATAACCACTTTTTAATCCAACAATCAAACTCCTTAGCTCTAACCCATGTGTTCCAAGTTTAAAACCCATTATACATAATTTTCAGTTATATATATATTGTTGCTTTAACTACTTCATACCATTATTTATTGTGCTTACTAATTAATAAATGTGAATATAATAAATAACTAAAAATTATGTATAATAGGTTTTAAACTTGAAACACATGAGTTAGAGCTAAGAAGTTTGATTGTTGGACTAAAATATGGTTGTTTGGTAGTTAAAAACTAACTACTTTATATGTCATTTAAAAGTAAATAATATAAAACGAAAGAAAATTACACTTCTAACATTTGAACTTATGATCATCTAAATATTAATTAAGTTTTTGATTTTCAAATTAAAAGTACCAATAGACTAATAATAATCACCACTTTTATAAATACTAAGAGTCTAGCAATTGTTAAAGACATCAAAAAACTTTTTTTATTCTTCTTGGTATCTCATTTATTGTATTAAGAATCCTTTTGTTTATAATATTGTTTAGAAATATTATAAAACATATTAAAGAACAATTCTAAAAATATATTAACTTTTTAAGGGTTGAATTTTAATAGTGTAGCCTATAGGCAAACTTACTTCATTTTATTTTGGAAGCGACTTTGCATAAACTTCTATTACAAATTAATAAGAGTAAATTTTACTTTAAGGAGAATGCCATTGGATATAAAAATTGAAATAATTTTCTTTTAATTTTTAATATAGCCCAATTTTTGTTCTTATAATCTTAAGACAAAATTGCATTATTTCTAGAATGTTGAAAGAGTTACTTTTAACTTTATGAAATCAAAGAGGTTTCATAAAGAAAACTTCATACATTGGCAAAAGAGGATTCACTTTCTATTAGTATCACTATAAGTGGCTTATGTTTTAAACATTATAAAACCATAAGAGTTAGAGAATAAGACTGTCATTGATACTAGGAAAAGGTAAAAATGGGGATAGATTATGAGATTTATAAAAGCCAAATTCTGAATGCAATAAGTGATTTATTAATTGATGTATACTATAATTTTCAAATTACAAAGGAACTCTAAGAAAAATTAGAGACAAAATACATGTAAAAGGATGAAACAAATGAGAAATTTCTTATTTTTAAATTAATAATTATAAGATGATTGATGGTAAAATAGTAATGGAACAATTTGCTAAGATTAAAAGGACACTTTATCACTTTTCACAACACAAAAATGTTTATAGATGAAATCATTATTATGAGTTCCATAATAGATAAGTTACTTTATTTATGAAAAGATTTCAAGAAAAGTCTAAAGTATAAAACAAAAGATATTTCTCTTAAAAAACTTACCAACTATTTTTGTGCAAAAGAAAAGTTTTATGTATGAGAATAAAACAAAGAGTAAGATTCTCATGTTTAAAACATGCATAGAGTTAAGGAAGAACAATCAACTAAGTCCTCTAATAAGAGGAATAATCAATTTAATAATGACAAAAAGCAATACAAAAGTTAGAAAAAAAAAAAGCATAAATGTCATTTTTATTATAAGAAAGGACACTATAAACTTAATTGTTAGCTTTTGAAAAAAAAAAAAAAAAAAGAAGAAATGAAAAGCATGCATCTTATAATACAACAATTAAGAAAATGGTTGCTATAATCACATAATTTAGTTAAGGATGACACTAAATGGTGGATTAATTGTTACCTAACATTCTTGCAAGAATAAAAGTCACTACAAAGGATTGAAAATAGTAATTATTGCTACTATTATATAAATGAGAAATTTTATTATAGTTTCTATTATGAGAATTGAGGAAATAAAGTTGTAATTCACTTTTAGAAGAGTAGTTACTCTCACTAATGTATTTTAATTTCCAAAAGTTAAGAAAAATCTAGTTTTATGTGGTTTTTTTGAACAAATATGGATTTAAACTTATATTGAGGCTAATAATTTTATCCTCTTTAAAGGAATGCTTTTATGGGAAATAATTACCTTTGTGATAGGATGTTCAAACTAAATATTAATAATAATAATAATAATAATACCCTTTTTTTTTTACTTATACAATTAAGCATTTTTATTTATGATATGATAGATTAGGATATATTAATTTTAAGAGATTATATGATATGGTTAAATTAAAATTATTTTCATGTTTTGATGCATCCAAGGATAAATACACAACATGTATGTTGACAAAATAACCAGAAGTGCATTTTTAAGCATTAAAGGTTTTTTAAATATGTTATAATTAATTCATAGTGATGGATGTGATATGCATAACATCCTAATACTTAAAGAAAAAAGATACTTTATGAAATTCATTAATAATTACTCTAAATTTTGTCATATTTACTTGTTATATGCTAAAAATAAAGTTTTTGAAAAATTCAAAATCTATAAATCTGAAATTGAATTATAATGTGAATTTATTATTAAATGTTTATTATCTGATAAAATAGAAAAGTATTATGACATTACATTCTTTGAGTCTATGGGAATCATTCATCAAACAACTACTTATTTCACACAATATTAGAATTATGTTATTGAATGCAAAAATCAAATATTTATGAAAATTATCAATGCCATATTGTCAAATTTTGGCTTATGTCATGACTTTTAGGGTGAGACATTGCTTACAACATACCACATTTATAATAGAGTTCTAACAAAAAGGAACCTAACCACCACACATGAGTTCTAGAATAAAAGGAAATCAAACCTTAATTACTTAGAGTTTGAGGCAATAAAGCAATTGTTACAACTCCCAAACTCAAAAGAAATAAAGTTAGGTAAAAGGGAAATTAAATGTATTTTCTTATGATATACTCACAATAATAAAACTTATTAATTCATTATCATAAAACCTAACAACTCTATATCTATTAACACAATCATAAAATTGAGAATGTTATTTTTTATTAAAATAAGTTCATCTTTATTTCTAAAGTTTCAAAGCAAAAACAAGTTCTTGATAAAGAAAATGATGAGTTGACAAAGGAAATTGAAAATGAAAATAATGGAGTCACTGAACTTTATAGGAACAAAAGAGTAAGGAAAGCAAAGATTTTGGTTCTAATTTCTTTACGTTCCTTATAAAAGGAACAAAAAAATCTATGATTAATCAAATTTCATATTACTTTAATACTAAAGATGATCCTAAGACATTTAGTGACATAATAAAATTGCAAGATGCCATGTTTTGAAAAGAAGTAATAAATAATGAAATGGATGGTAAACCTCCCACTTGGTTCAAAACTAATGGGATGTAAATGGATTTTAAAAAAGAAAATGAATGTTGGTGAAACCAGTGACAAGTTTAAAGCTAGGCTAGTTGAAAAAGACTTTATACGAAAGCAAGATGTTGATTCTTTCAATATATATTCACTAATAGCTAGAATTTCCACAATTAAACTACTCAATACACTTGCCTTGATTCTGCCTAATAATTCATCAAATGGATGTAAAATCATCATTTAAAAATGGTGAATTAGAAGAAGTGTATATAGAGTAACTTGAGGGATTTATTATACCTAGTTAAAGGAAAAAGGTGTGTAAACTAGTTAAATCCTTATATGGACTAGCACTTAAGTAATGAAACCAAAAATTTGATAAAGTGGTATTTATTAATATATTCAAGATTAATAATAGGATAAATGTATTTATAGCAAGTTTGAAGAAGAAAATTGTGTCATTATTTGTTTGTATATAGATGATATGTTAATCTTTGAGATTGACTTAGGATAAGTTAAAGTTACCAAAATGTTTTAGTCAAGTAATTTTGCTATGCAAGGCATGGGTGAGGCAAATGTCATCCTTGGAATTAAAATTTTTTAAGATCATAAAAGCATAACTCTTGCTTAATCACATTACATTAAGAAAGTTCGTTATGAGTTTAATCACTTAAATTGTATTCCAATCTTTATCTCATTTGATACTAACACAAATTTTACCAAGAATGTTTAAAGTCTAATGTTACAATTGGAATATGGCAAGGTGATAAAATTTTTATACAACATAGCTTATGTAGTTAACAAAATAAGTAGACACACAAGTAATCCAAATAACATGCATTCGCATGAAGTAAATAGAATCCTAAAGTAATTAAAGAAAACAAAGAATTTTGATATAAATTACATTAGTTGTCCTTATGTTTTAAGTGGATATTGATATGTTAATTGAATCAATGATAAAGAGGATCATACTTTTATTAATGAATAGCACTTTATGCTTAGTAAAGGTGTAATTTCTTAGATTCCAAGAAACAAACTTATATAACAAATTTCACCATGATTGTAAAATTTGTAGCATTAGCTTAAATAAGTAAAAAGGTAAAATGGTTAAGGAATTTGCTTTATAAAATTCTTTTGTGGTGTAAGCTAATAGCATCTACTTATATATATTGTGATAGTGTTGTAACTGTAGTAAAAGAATATATTCAAATGTATAATGGTAAGTTCATACACGTTGGACTTAAATATAACTATATGAGAGACTTAATTACAAATAAAGTGATCAAATTGATTTTATGAGATCAAGTTAAAACATAGTTGATTTTTTAACAAAATGATTGATAAGAGATATGGTGAATAAGATGTCAAAAGTGATGGGTCTTAAATTCATATATTTGTATTACTTATGATGGAAACTCAACTCAATATGAAGTTCACTGAATTAAAACACATCATTAGTGTGATTAAAGTATTATAACTAGTTATTTTTATCATCGGGTTATATAGTGTTTGGTTCTCACAATATAATGGGAAGATGAATTTTAAGGACCATTAACAAGCTTGAAAATGTGCTTTATAATGGGAGGACCTATTCTGTCTATGTGAATGTAAAATGTTTAGGTTATTCCAATAAGTTTAAGGGTTTAATTTTAAAATATTCTTGAAATTAACATTGACATAATGACTTTCAATGTGTTAATTAATTAAAAAAATAAATATAATATTATATAATTATTTGTGTGAATTAGTTATACAATTTGTCTATAAAAATAATTGATTCAAAAATTATATATCATATTATTTAAATTTGTTATAATATATTTTTTTACAATGTAAATATTTATTTTGTAAGATATCCTTATTTATATATTTGATTATCATAATTATTAAGAATTTTTTATATTTTCAATTTTTTGAAAATGATAAAAAATTGTTGGAAATGTTTAAAAATTAAAATTCTATGTATATATTATACTTATATATGTTGTAAAATTACGTTGTCACTAATCTAACAGTTTCATACAGTAATTTGTTGTATTTACTAACTAATAAATGTGACTATAATAAATAATTAAAAATTATATTTGATATATTTTAAATCTAAAACACGTTGATGAGAGCTAAAAGGTGTGACCATTAAATTAATAAATGATTGTTGGGTAGTTAATAACTAATTAATTTATATATTGCTTTAAAATAAATGATATAAAATTTCAAAAAAATTACATTCTTGACATTTTAATTCGTGACTATTTGAATTTTAGTTAAATTTTTAACATTAAAAACATTAATTAATTTATAATTATCACTATCTGCATGGCACACAAAGAATTTTAGGAACAAATTCCGCAAACATGTGGCAAAATAAATTTACTTGTTACAGTTAGCTCTTTAAATGCATATAATAAGATGAGATATTATCAAGAACCTGTTCCGACATCAATGAAAATTGTCCTGAGTAGTAAAAATTCCCTAATTTATGAATAATTCCATACGTTATGCCCAATGCCAGTGCCAAAATAGGGTAACAGTTTTTTTTTTTTCCATTAAAAGCCCTTATGGACTTTGGGCTACATAGCAGAGCTAACCCTCCTCTTATAAGCACTCGTTCCGGCTACCTGTTGTTTCACTAAAATGGTCCCCTTCTCCAGAACACACCAGAGGCAGATGGTAACATCCACAAACTTACCTATGAACTGATCTTGGCTATACTGGCTAACCCTCCTTGCATTTACCCATAGACATAAGGAGGGACTGAAAATTGATAATTGACTCTCCATGTAGCAGACTCAGCACTGGCGAGGGAAGGATGTCAACAAAATTGCATGGCTTGCACAATCATTTTCTTTTCCAAGCACCTAAATCATCAATTAGTAAAACTTCAGCCAGGTTATCTGCAGCCTTCAGAAATGAGCTCCTATGACTCTGTTGAGAGGATCATTACTGCTGCAAATACAGCTTCCTTTGCAAAAGGCAAAATCTTCCTGTAACATTAAATGTGTAAGAAAAATTGAGAACAAAAATCTTGAACAAACTCTCCACCACAATTCTGACATATACTGATATCACAGAAACCAAAAGACCTACAAGTAGTCTAAGACTTACTCATCTGCTTTTCTCAAACTAGTGAATGCAGAGATCAGATTCTTGCATATCTCCACAAGAGGGTTGCCTCTCATATCATCCTTGGAACTGCATACTCTTCCAGCACTTTGATGAGAGGATGACAATGACAAGTGAGCCTGACAGAAATAATGGGTAAGCAAAATAGAAGCAAGTATATTGAGCCAAAAAGGAGCAAGTATAATAATGCTGTAAACAGTCCTCCAGAACTTTCCACTTCTCATAATACCATGATACCACTCATTGCTAGTGCATTTACCTCTAATCCTTATATCACAAAACCGAGTTTCTAGATTACGTCTGAAGTTTGTAAACCAGAATGCTCCTGCAGTTGAGGATTACAAATACTGTCTAATCTACAGTACAAATAGCCATGGATCCTGAATTCCACTAACACATTTCAGAAGAAGTTTGCCAACGTTATTCAGCATTCACATTGAATAATGTGTTTTTTTACACAGCAAAGCAAAATCATGAACATAATATGCCTTCAAAGAGAATGCAGCACCAACATGTTTGTGGAATGGTTGCTTAGGAGGGCCAATAGGAAAACAGAGATATACTAATACTATGCTCCTAGTCTCCCTACTCTCTTAATCTTTTAGATAACAGTTGAAGAGATACAAAACAAACTAGTAACCAAACAAACTACAAGAGATTTTCTTACATTCTAGTCAATTAACAGGGAAATCAGTATAGATCACAGAAATAACTTCAAATTTAATATCATGAATGTACATAAATACCAAAAAGGGATTAGGTATCTTAAACATAGCAAATGCAAGCATAAATTCAAGGCTAGGTGAATGTATTATTTTGAAGTGTGGAGAAAACCAAACATCATCACCTGAAAAGCATGTGCTAGGAGAAGTTGAACCACATCACCACTGATCTTTTTGACCATGTTTCTTGTGCTGGTGATATTTGAGAAGGACCTTAAAACTCCACCGAAGGTTGTATCCTCCAAAGAACCATTGGACTTCCGAGTACGAAGAGAGGGCTGCAGACACAAATTTCACGCAGGTCAGAGAAGCTTTTTGAGCACCTGCAAGTTTATGTGCAAAGCCCTCACTATGGTGTTTGTGCCCAAAATAAAGTCAACATTCACTTACCTTAGCAGTATACTTTGAAAAATACAATAAAATAATTTCCAGCTTCCACTTGGGATGATTTAACATCTGCAAATCACCCATAATTAGCAGTGAAACATTATGACTAACTTTGATCAACAATCCCACCAAAACAATCAGTTCATGGCCAACAGTAGGGTACTTGAATCACCATGAACCAAGTAGCAAATGTATTAGAAACTGAAAACAGGCAGTGATTATGAATTGACAAAAAACATGAAAACAACATATAAAACTCCCTACAGTTAATATTTGAACAAAAATGTGAGCTTTCATCTTTAAAACCACCTTACAGCATAATACAAACAATACCTGAAAGAATGGAGACAACATATCCGTGTCATAGGTTATCTCATCAAGAATTATCTCCACCAAGGGGGTTCTGAAACAAATAGCAGCCTTGTGTTTAGATGAAGCAATCAAATTATGATAAGAACTATCATATCAACAAGCCAAATAAGCACCTCACACCATCAGCTCTTGTGGTACAACCTTGCATGTTAGCTTTCATCCTTGACATATCAAGTTCCATAATCTGACAAGGACAACAGAGTCAGAGTTTAACCGAGTAAATGATTACGAAGCTCCATTAACCACAAAGGATTCATATAGGGACCTACCATTATCAGAAGGTTTTGCATAGCAGTACAAGTATTGCTTCCTACTTCAAGTGAAGCAATTGTGACAGGACTATTTTCATATTGAGCTGGTTTTGCAGTGGCATTATCTGAAAGATTATGCCCATCACAAATTTGGCCAGAAAAAGGACATAGTCCACGGAAGATTGACAAGCAATCCTTCATCAAGCTCTTGTAGTTTACACTTCTAGAACTCTGCAAAACATATACAAAAGTATGAAAAAGAAAAAAAAAAAAAAAAAGAAAAAGAAAAAATGTTCCATCTTTTGGTCCTTTAAACAGTTGGCGAAAAGAAAATGTCATTGTGCTGCAGGACTAAGTTTTTAGCTTAATGGCAAGGGGAAATCAGAGGGTTTACAGTGTACATTCACTTGATCACTACACCACACAGCAGAAGTACAAAACTTGTTTGAAAACCTAAGGCATAAGTTGACAAGATACCAGAAGCATGCTGAGCAGGGACTCCCTTACAAGCATCCAGTTCATGGTCTCTGGAATAAGGAATCAGGTTGTTATATCCTGCACAAATGACATAATGAAAAACATAAGACAGAGGTATGAGGTCTTTACCCTCAAAGGCCCTCTTACAGGGGAAGAAATCCGCTTCAAGAACATGGACAAGATATTGAAACAGCAACATGTTGCCCAGTGACTGAAACAACATCACATAAGAACAATACTTAACAAGTGAGAAAACATGAGATGAGTATCTCAGCTTCATTAAGCTTGACATCAAACTTGGTTTCTAATCTGTGCACAAAGATACAGAAGTGAAGTAACCTTGGCTTCTAATGCTTCAAGGTTTGACTCATTAACCACTTTAGCAAGGTCTTGCATTAACAGCTGGAAGTTCTGATATGCACATGTAAGCAAAAAATTATCAACTTCTACAAATGAAAAAGTATTTATTAAGAACCAAATAACAAGAATAAGTGTACCCTAAAAAAACAAATATGGCTCTGAAACTAGTTTATGATTGCACACCTAATGCCAAAGAAAAAAAAAAAAAAAAAAAAAAAATCATATGAGATAACCATAGTGGATTATAAAATATTTTGCTAACAATCTAGGATAATCCTAGTGTTCTAATTGTACATTAATGTAAAAGATAATAACATACGAGACATGGGTGGTGGATTATAAAACAATTTGTTAACACTCTTGGGACACCTCTATCAAAAAGCATGAAGAAAATAATGAATGAACAGTTACTCAAAAGAACAACACATAATAAAGGGGAACAAAAGGCCGATTTTGACAGACAGATGAGTGAAGTGGCCTGCTAGAGCTAATCCCAGTGGCTACTCTTCCATCCAAAACAACATCTGAAGTAAAAATTAAAGGGCACCAAACCTGCAATGCAACAAAAGGGAAAGTGAAACCCATCATTTCCCCAATGCAGAGGCAATTCCAGGCAATACCAAGTTATGAGGATTGGATAGAAACAACACTTGAAAGAAAATATAAAAATAAGACCAAAAGAAAAAGGAAGAAAAGAACTTTAATTGGTACCTTTTCGTCTGCCTTCAGCCCACACAAATCTGATTTTCCTTTTTTCGCTAAAAGTGAATGGGCTCGTGGAAAACGCTACCATCAAAATAAAAACTGAATAATTTATAAGAACTTAAAAGTTTTCATATACGATCCTCAAGCATGGAAAATTAATCGTAAAAGAAACAACAAATAAACGAAAAAGCAGTGAGGAAAAAAGCAAAATTAAAAGTACCGTACAGTATCTAAGTCGATTAGAAGACGGAAACTTTGGGTCATCATTTCCAGAGTCATCCCAGCCCTTAGGATTCCGAACACCGCCTCCCTTATTTTACTACACCACCCACACCCGCACACACACACACACACACACACACACGCACACCCAAAACCAAAACCCAAAAAAAAAAAAAATCCTAATTTGAAGTTTAAATATAACAAATATATTAAGTGTGAAACAAAGGGCAAATGTGGAGATACCTGGGAGGAGGAGGAGAAGCTGCGGTATCCGGAACAAGGTAGTCAGCGCGAACAGCTTGAAGAAAAGCAATCCCTGCGAAGATTTCAGATTTTGACTCAATTTGATTCAAAAAAAAAAAAAAAAAGACCCAAATAGCAATAACCGCCTGCATCTGTCTATGCGCGCGCGCGTGTGTGCCTCTGTCTCTCTTAGGGTTTTATGGGTCGGGGAAGGGGATGAAAGTTATAATACGGACGGTGGGCATTGGCGTCATGAGTGTGCTTGGTATCGGCGGCGTCAAGTATTGCTAACACGTTCTCCTCCACTCCTTCTCTGTTTCTGCTTGAAGACATCTCCATCTCTCTTTCAAGACTACCGCTGCCAAGCCCCAAAAATAAAAAATAAAAACAAGTGATTTTTTCCCGCCAAAAAACCCCTACATTATTTTTACTTTAGGTTGTGTAAATGAGAATGAAAATAATTTTAAAATTAAATATTTGAATAAATTAAAAATAAGTAAAAAATTAATAATTTTTTTGAGTGAATGTTGTGAAAAAATTAGAAAAAATAATTTTATATAAAATTATAATTATATCATTATGTGTTAATATATTTTTAAGAGGAGATAAAGTAAAAAGAGACCAAAAAAAAAAAAAAGAGAAAGATAAAATTTTAAACAAATGAAGACAAAACCTTTATAAATTAAGCAAATGAAATATACTTAGTTAACATGAAGAAGACATTATGGAAAGTGTCGCACGCCTATCTTATAGGGATAGATAATACGTTGAATCAAACACCTCCTAGGGAAGAGAAATACATTGAAACTAATCATATAATAAATGATGGTAAATGTATGTACATAAAAAATTGAAGAGATATAATATCTACCATTAGATTAAGGAGAGATCTAATAGTTGTAAATTATCTAAAAATTGTATAAAAGGGGACTTCCTACCCCTCATTTGTATATATTTAATTTTTAAGTGGAATATACTTCTAAAGTTAATTTCCAAAAAGTTTCTTGTGAGTTGAGTGTGAGAAGGCTACTTGGGAAGCATTTTCAAGGTCGCACAGGTAGGACGTAATAAATCCATAGGCCCGTGATAGTTGGTATCAGAGCTAGGTTCATTCTAAGTGTTATGGTAGACCCACGTTCTGATGAGGCGCTCATCATAGGTGATGACCGCAATGATCGTGGGAGGAAGGCCGGTAGAGGTGCTGTCAAGGGAAAAAAGAATCATACTGTTTCGAGTTCAAGGGATTCAATAGGGGACCTGACACATCGTATGACGAAAGTTGAATCATTTGTCACTAATGTCCAAGGTTCGACTGATGACCTGACCCAGTCCATCGAAGGTGTAGATGCCAAAAGGGAGGAGCTCGTGGTCGAGATGCAAGAGCTCAAAGTTGGCATGGGAGAACCTTGAGGAGAGTTATTGGGGACATTAAGGGCAGAACTCTATCAATGGGATGAGTCCTTAGAGACCATGATAGTGGCTATGCGCACGGAGATTGCGAAGCTTAAGGGAAAGCTCGCAAAATCAGAGGCAGCACACATGAACGAGGTGATCACCATGCAAGGACCACGTACAGACGCACCCAAGCCAAAGGAGTTCAGGGGTTCTTGGGTGGCCAAGGACGTGGACAACTTCCTATGGTACATGGAACGATACTTCCAAACCATGGGGATCAACGACAACCAATTACGGGTAAATACTACATCTATGTACTTAGCTGATAATGCTTTGTTGTGGTGGCGTCATCGGTCAGATGATAGGTGTGGAGATCCTATCACAACCTGGGATAGGTTCGTTAAGGAGTTCCGACAGAACTACTATCCCGCATATGAAGAGGAAGAAGCTCACGACGAGCTAAAGCGCCTTGGGTAGAGGGGTGCAGCATGCGATTATGTGAAGCGATTTCTAGAGTTGCTACTCCAAATCCCTTCAATGAATGAGACAGAGGCATACCACCAGTTCATGAATGGTCTCAAGCCGTGGACCAAACAGGAGTTGAAGCGGTTCCAAGTGGGAGACCTTACAACGGCCATTACGGTGGTTAAATCTCTCGTAGAGTATAGGACATCTTCCACCTCCCAGTCAGACTCCTGTTTAAAGAATAAGGCTAATGGTGGGGGAGACCAAGGCAGATTCAATCACCCGAATGGAGGCAGACTACTGGCTGGCCCTTTAAAGGCTCATGTAGAATCCAGTAGTGGAAGTCACAGGAAGGTACATACTTATAAGTGTTACTTCTGTGATGGTCCACATATGGCGTGAGATTGCCCAAACAAGGCTAAGCTAGTTGCCCTCTGCAAAGAAGATGAGCCAAAAGAGGAGGCAAGATTAAGTTCACTGTGGATCCTTAGTTCAATCAAGTCCAAAAAGGTGAAGGAGCCAAAGGGACTTATGTTTGCATATGTGAATATCGGAGAAACCATGATGAGTGTGCTTGTGGATATTATGGCATCCGATCTCTTCATATTGGAATAAGCTGCCAAGAAACTTAACCTTCAGGTTGAGAAAGGAGCCAGGTGACTTAACACTGTTAACTCCCAGGAAGTCCTTGCCGTTGGGGTTGCTGGGGACGTGGAGCTACAGATTGGGCAATGGAGAAACTAGGAAACCCTTGAGGTAATTCCTCTTGATGATTATGACTTTGTCATTGGGTTGAAATTTCTGGATAAAATCCATGCGGTTATATTACCCTTTGTCGAGTGCCTTTGTGTGCTGGACAATCAGTGCTAGTGCGTGATTCCGGTTCATCATAAGTCGAACCGTGATTAGAAGATGATTTCGGCAATGCAACTCAACAAGGGAGCAAAGAAGGGTGAGGTGATCATCCTAGCAACCTTGAAAAACTGAGGACAACAAGAGCAAAGGGAGCGAAGTCCCAACAGAAGTGAGCCAAGTCCTCGATTCGTTCAAGGACATGATGCCTCCTGAGTTACCCAAAAAGCTTCCACCTCATAGAGAAGTGGATCATCAAATCGAGCTGGTGCCTGACGCTTGACTGCCTGCCATGGCACCATATCGCATGGCACCCCCTGAATTGGAAGAATTAAGGAAACAACTGAAGGAGTTGCTTAATACGAGGTACGTTTGACCATCTAAGGCTCTATTCGGTGTGCCTATCCTATTCCAGAAGAAGCATGACAGGTCACTCTGGATGTGCAGAGATTACCGGGTGTTGAACAAATTAACCATCAAGAACAAGTACCTGATTCCACTCATTGCGGATCTTTTTGATCAGCTTAGAGGTGCACAGTGGTTCACCAAGCTTGATCTTCGTTTAGGTTACTATCAAGTTCGAATTGCCGAAGGGGACGAGCCGAAGACAGCCTGTGTGACTCGTTATGGTTCGTACGAGTTCCTCATCATGCCATTTGGCCCAACCAATGCTCCGGCCACATTCTGCACTCTTATGAATAAGGTATTGCACCCGTTCCTAAATTAGTTTGTAGTGGTTTACCTTGACAATATTGTGGTATACAGCCGGAAGCTCGAGGAGCACATCGAGGACCTTAGACAGGTTTTCTAAGTCTTGTGCAAGAATGACTTATACGTCAAGTACGAGGAATGTGCCTTTGCCTAAAAGGAAGTGCCATTTTTGGGGCACATTGTCGGGGGAGGACAAGTACATATGGAGGCAGCAAAGATCCAAGCCATCATTAAATGGGAGCTACTGACGAAAGTGACGGAGTTGAGATCATTCTTTGGTCTCACCAACTATTATCGGCGTTTCATTCAAAACTACTCAAACATCACCATGCCACTCACAGACATGCTAAAGAAGAAGAAACCATGAGAATGGACGGATTAATGCTAGAAGGCATTTGATCGGTTGAAGCAAGTCATGACCGAGGAGCTAGTGCTAGTGTTGCCCGATTACACCAAGCCTTTTGAATTAAAGACTGATGCATCAGATTTTGCTATTGGTGATGTTCTTATGCAGGAAGGACATCTAGTGGCATATGAGTCGCAGAAGTTGAATAATACCGAGCGACAGTATACCGTTTAAGAGAAAGAGATAACTGCAGTGGTCTATTGCCTATAGACGTGGAGGCATTATCTCTTGGGGTCTACGTTCGTTGTAAAGACGGACAACGTGGCCACGAGTTATTTTTAGACCTAGAGGAAGATGAGTCTGAAGCAAGCTCGATGTCAAGATTTCCTAGCAGAGTTCGACTATGTGATGGAGTACAAGCCAGGGAAGGCTAACTTCGTAACTAATGCTCTTAGCCGAAAGATGGGCCGGTAAACATAGTGAGTCGACCTAACTGTCCATGAATCAACCGCATCAAGGAAGGGCTCAAACATGATCAGAAGGCTCAAGCCCTCATTAGATATGTGCAAGAGGGCAAGACCCAATGGTTTTGGTGCGAGGATGGTCTTTTATACATAAAAGGATGATGACTATATGTGCCACTCCACGGAAAGATAAGGAAAGAAGTGTTGTGTGAGTGCCATGATTCGAAGTGGGGTGGGTCATCTAGGGATCCATCGCACCTTAGCCCTTGTCGAAGATTAATACTATTGGCCTTAAATATGGGATGACATTGAAGCGTATATAAAGACCTATCTTGTTTGCCAACAAAACAAACTTGAACGACGTTCATCACCAAGACTGCTAGAGCCACTTCTCATCCCAACTTGTCCATGGGAGAGTGTTTCCATGGACTTCATAGTAAACTTGCCTAAGTCCGAAAGATGTCGGACTCTTATGGTCGTGGTAGATAGATTCTCTAAGTATGCAACATTTGTGCCAGCAACAAAAAATTGCCCAGCTGAGGAGGCAGCTAAGTTATTCATGAAGCACGTGATAAAGTATTAGGGAGTCCCATAAATGATTGTGAGTGATTGCGACCCTTGATTCACAGGGCGTTTCTGGTCTGAATTATTCAAGCTGCTAGGGTCGGAGTTGAATCTCTCTACAAGCTTACACCCCTAAACTGACGGTCAAACTGAGTGGGTTAATGCACTCTTGGAGATTTATCTTCGGCACTATATGAGCACAACGCAAACAAATTGGGAAAAGTTGATCGACATAGCCCAATTCTCCTACAACTTGCAGCGAAATGAGTATACCAACCAGAGTCCATTTGAGATCGTGAATGGCCAACAACCACAAACTCCAAGTGTGGTTGCATCGGGCTATCAGGGGAATAGCCCACCTGCATATAAGTTTGCCAAGGATTGACAAGAATAAGTAGACTTGGCAAGGGTGTGTCTGCGTAAAGCCTCTAAACGTACGAAGAAATGGGCCGACAAAAAGCGACGACATGTGGAGTTCCAAGTCAGGGACTTGGTGTTAGCCAAACTACACGTCATTCTTCGGTACAAGGATGTGCACAAGGGTCTAATTCGTCACTATGAAGGGCCATTTCGAGTGATACAACGGGTCGAGAAGGTCGCATACAAGCTGGAGCTGCCACCAAAATTAAAGGTACATCCAGTTTTCCATATGAGTATACTTAAACCTTACCATGAAGATAAGGGAGATCCAGATTGAGGGGAGTCAGAGCGAGCACCATTTGGAGCAAAAACTTCATATGACCGAGAAGTTGAATCCACAGTGGCCGATCGGGTAATACGAAAGCAGTATTGTACGCCAAGGCGTGAATACTTTATACGATGGAAGGGTCTTCCGGAAAGCAAAGCTAGTTGGGAACCTGTTGAAGCTCTTTGGCAATTCAAGAAGGAGATTGACACCTACCACGTTGAAAGAAGCGAGGAGGGCATCGCTTGATTAGGTAGGGGAGAATGTCACAGTCCTTTGTACCTAAGGATGGACAATATGTTGAATTTAAACACCTCATAAGGAAGGGAAATACATTGGAACTAGCCATATAATAAATGCTGGTAAATGTATGTACATAGGAAGTTGAAGGGATGTAATATTCATCATTAGATCAATGAGGGATCTAATGGTTGTAGCTTGTCCAAAACTTGTATAAAAGGGGACTTTCTTCCCCTCATTTGTACACACTCAATTTTCAAGTGGAATATATTTCTAAAATTAATCTCCAAAAAAGTTCTTATGAGTTGAGTGTGAGAAGGCTGCTTGGGAAGCATTCTCAAGGCCGCATGGGTAGGACGCAATAAATCCATAGGCCCGTAACACACGTCCCAATGATTGCATGCTTTTTTGGGACAAGCATCAAAATGTAGAGAGCTATCATATATGTAGGGCTACTAGGTGGAAAAATATAAAGGAAGTTGAAGAGAATGAAATCTCTAATGCATCCTTAAAGTCCAATTATGTGTCAGCTAAAAATTTAAAATATTTCCCTTTGAAATCCAGACTTCAAAGACTTTTTATGTGCCCAAAAATAGCTGATGGTATGGTTTGGCATGTAAAACATTGACCTACATATGGTAACATGAGACATCCGGATGATGGTGAAGCTTGGAAACATTTTGATATGTTGCATCCATCTTTTACACAATAACCTCAAAATGTGAGATTACGTTTAGCCAACGATGGTAACATGAGCATTGCATATAGTACATGGCCAGTTATACTCATTAATTACAATCTTGTACCATGGCTTTGTATGAAACCAAAATATATGATACTCAGTATGATCATACCTTGCCTTAATTCACTTGAGAGAGAGATTGATGTGTTTTAGCAATCACTGATTAAAGAATTGGAGGAGTTATGGGAATATGGTTTGCAGATTTATGATAAGCAGTCTTTTTAAATGCATGCAACCTTGTTATGGATTGTTAGTGATTTTCCAGCATATGTAATGTTATCAGGCTAGAGTACAAAGGGAAAGCTAGCATGTCCTACATGTAATTATGATACTTCTTCTGAATATTTATATCATAGTAGGAAAACATGTTTTATGGACCATTGTAGGTTTTTGGATGCTAAACACCTTTGGAGAAGAGATAGAAAATCTTTCAATGGCAAGATAGAGTTGAGAGATGCTCCAACACCTTTGTTAGGAACATAGATTACAGTAGAGTTGTCCAACTTGGAAAATCAATTTGGGAAGAAGCAAAAGAAAATCTTTGATAGTCTATGGAAGAAAAAGTCTATACGTTTTTGTTTACCATATTAGGAGAGTAATAAATGTTAGCACAATTTAGATGTAATGCATACAAAAAAGAACATTTATAACAGTATTCTTGGAACTATCCTTGACATTCTTGGTAAAACAAAGGATCATGCAAAATCTTGTTTTGATTTATGAGACATGAGAATAAGAAAAGAGTTTCAACCTATTCTTTCTAATGATGGTCGACACATTTATTTTTCTAAAGCTTGCTATTCAATGACGCCTGAGGAGAAAGTCATGTTTTGCACCATTATAAAAGATGTCAAACTTTCTCAAGGTTGTGTATCTAATATTTCTAGATATATGAATGAAAAGGAGAAGAAAATTGTGTGGTATAAGAGTCATGATGCACATTTATTGATGCATTGCCTTCTGCCAATTACAATTAGGATGATGCTACCAAAGCATGTTGCTATGACATTAACAAGATTAGGATTATTTTTTAAATCATTATGTAGTAAAGTTGTGAAGGCAGAAGACTTGGGTTACTTACAAGGTGAAATTAGTGAAACATTATGCCAATTAGAGATGATTTTCCCTCCAAATTTCTTTAATATCATGATGCATTTGCCTATACACTTAGTTGATGAAATCTGGCTTGAAGGGCTCGTGTATTATCATTAGATGTTTGGGATTGAGAGATACTTATGCAAATTGAAATTGTATGTTTGTAATATAAATCAACTTAAAGGTTTAATAGCAGAAGGGTATTTAGCTGAAGAGTGTTTGGTGTTTTACTCAAGATATATGCATGATGGTGTGAAGACTCCCTTTACGTGATATCATTAACAATTTAATACAATAATGAAGGAGTAAACAATTTTTTTTCCAAATAAAAGTCATGCAATTGGGTCTAAAGGGAAAAGGAGAGTTAAGGCCATTACTTTAGATGATGTTTCTCTTGAACAAACACACATATATGTATTGTTTAATTGTGGAGATGAAGAAGTTGAGAGATATATTGAGTAAGCTAATCAAACTTTAAATTGTTATTTAATATTGTTTCTTTAAAATATCATTCTTTTTATTACTCATTGTTGGCACTATTGTAGAGAGTGTAGATAACTATTAGGTAGACAATAAAGAAAGAGATGGGCCAGAGCACAAAATCATAGTTAAGATTTTTCTACTTGGTTTCAAGCCCAAGTTGCAACTAAGGAGGTTCCTTCCTACATTCAGTGGTTATCTATTAGTCCTAATATTGTGGCTAAGTGTTATAGTGGTTATGTCATTAATGGCTACAAATTCCACATAAGGGAACAAGATATAAGGTGTAAGACACAAAATAAAGGTGTTACAATGATAGTATTAACAGATAGTTTTGCTAGTTCAAAAGACCAACATGAAGTAAAGGGAAAAGTGGGTTATTATGGATAAATTGTTGATATTATTGAAGTAGACTATTGAGGTCAATTTAATGTTGTTTTATTTAAATGTGATTGGTTTGAATTAGAGAATGATGAAAATGGATTTGAACGGGTTAACTCTAATAAATTCTGCTATCAAAGTGATCCTTTTGTATTGGCATCTTAAGTTCACCAAGTTTTCTTCATAGAGGAGCCAACTGAGAAAGACATTTATTATGTAATGTGACAACTTCCTAGAGAATTATTTGGGTTGGATGAAAAAGAAAATGTAAGTGTGCAAGATATATTTTGGAAGGAGCCAAATGTGGTAGATTCAAATGTGGGAGGCATTGGAATTACTATGCAATCTAGTTTGATAAGAGAAGACATGCCTAGTACCAAAGTTGATGTACACACAAATGATCTACCTTTTGAAATGGACATTGAGCAATTACATGATAATGTAGATGATGATGCAACACTTTGGGAATGGATAGATGCAAATGATTAGACAAAACAAGTTAATAAGTTTTTTATATTCTAATATTTAATATGTTTAATGGAAGTTGTTATGGCTGTAGTACTTAAGCCATTTGTTGTTATTACTTTGAATAGTATTCTAATATGAATAATATGTCAACATACTCATTTGTTGTTATTACTATGCTATTTATTTAATTTATAATTCTTTTCAAATCATTTGACAGTCATTAGCCATGAAGAAAAGAATTGCTCAAAAAAGGAAGACTTTGTCTAGTGCTAGAGAGGTGGCAATGTCCCTTTTTGGCATTTTGAGATAGTAAACGTTAATGAAAGAGGCTCTTGCACAAGAAGAGATACAAACAACTCAAATGAATATTGTTAAATTGTGCGTTCTTGTTTCAGGTGGTGGGTTACAGTCCATTGAGACATCAAAAGCAAGGCATGGACAACTAGGAATGCAACCTTATAGGGAGCAAATAGATCTTAATAATCAACAATCAAGAGGGACAACTTCTGATGTAATGGCAATAAGAAGAAGAAGCAATCTAAGGTAAGTAAAAGAGATATTTCTTAATTAAAAGATTCATTGAAATCTTAAAATATTAGATTTCATATGAACATGTCTTTACTAATATTATTCTACTGTATAAAAAAAGAAGAGGACCAATGATAAGAGAGCAGTACATGTTAGACATAAAGATGATAAAAAGCTCATTTTCTTAAATGCTGAAAATCAACCTATAGGTCCAAATGATAAAACTCTTTGTGAGTTTAGTAATTTCCTTGGAACATTGGCTAGGAATGTCAGATTGGTTACATTATATGTAAAAAGTTGGCATTTGTTAGATACTAAGACAAAGAATGTTTTGTGGAAGATTGTGCAGGTAATGTATATTTGAAATTTTCTTCCTTATCTCTATAGAAGTGTATTCATTACAATTAACTTTTTTTTACATTTTAATTGATCGTAAGATAAGTATATGGTTCCTGAGGAAGGTAGAAAATGAGTGATGGGCACCATTGGATCAAGTTTGAGGGCTTATAAGTGTAGGTTGAAGAGATTGCACTATAAGAAGTATAAGACTGATAGAAAGAGATTGACAAACCATTCCCCCCATATACCTTTGGATCAATTTAGACAATTTTTACAATATTGGAATTCCAAAGAAGCAAAGGTTTAATATTATTTCATTCTTCCTTATTTGTCAAATAATTTTCTATGGATTTTATATTAATATATTTTGACTTTTTGTTATTTCTCATTAATGCTTATAGGTAGTGGTAAGAACCAATATTACTGATTGCTAAAAGCAAATAGGAATGCATACTATAGATAGAAAGAGTTTTGTTAGCATTCAAGAACAATTAGTACAAAAATTACAAATAAAACACTAATATTTAAATGTTATGTGTGATGCTTTAATATTATAGTCCATATGTTTTAATAAACTCTTTGTATCAAAAAGCTAAAGATCCTAGTAAAACCTCCTGATCTCGAGCTAACATATTTAAAACTACTCACAAAAGATGATCCGATCGACAATATAAGTTATCTGATGAAACATCTGAGCAAATTGTAAGCATTTCCTTTTGTTTTTCTTTTCTTTTTACATGTATGACTTGAGGTTCTATTGTATTCTTTCACTTGCAACTTGACTTACTTTGGATTTAGAATTAGATTAAAGAGCTTCAAACTCAACAGGAAGGAACAAGTAGCCAAAGTCTTATAGATGCCTTCATTATAGTTATGGGGGACGAGCATTCCAGGAGAGTGAAGCTATATAGGAAAGGTATGAACCGTAGTACTTTGAAAGGCAAATCAATTGTTAGAGATGTTGTCAAATTTTCATCAAACTTCATGCGGTCTATTAGGGAGGATATGGAAGCTAAGATGCAAAAGAAGTTTGAAGCACAAATGCAAAAGTAGCAAAAGAGGATGGATCAACAAACTATAGCAATAACGCACCATTTTGATGCAATGTTCCAAAAATTGCAACAGTAAAATCCCAGGCTAAACATTAATATTGAGATGCCTCCCTTAAATATAGCAATAGCTCCTTCACCCGATGATACATTCAGTGCTCCTGAGCAAGAGTTACAATAAAGACTCCATTTATCCTTAAGAGACACATACAATCTGCGCATAGTGGTATTCCTTCTCTTTTCTTTTTAATCTTATTCATTTCTAATGTGTAATTTATTTCTTCTTTTTATTTATTTGTAACTTGTTACTTTATTTTAAACATTTATAAATTTAGATCAAAAGTTATATTCATCTTTTAGTAGGACAATGCTCCTCCTTCAGGCTAAGGACATTGAGAAAACCTTTAAAAATAACTTTAAAAAGGAGATATTTAAGGTTTGTAGACTTTTGTAAGTGTTACTATGATTTGTTAATGCATATGTTGTGATTATATATAAATTTAGGACTTATTTAGTAAAAGAATTTAGAAACATTTGACATGATTGTGTGGTGAATTGCTAAATTATACTTGGTTGCAATTGATATGTGTATTTGGTATTTTAGAAGAGTATATTTTATTTGTTTGATATCATGTTTCTTAACAGATATAGTTATTATCCTAATGACTATATATTGCTTTTGAAGTTTAATTTCATTTTAAAAATACATTTAATGTGAAAAAAAATACATTTTTCAAGGACAATTTTGTGTTTTTTCAATATTTACAATTTTGTTTAAATAATTATCACTAATATAATAGTTTTAAAATATCGAATTAATTAGAAAACTAACACTTATTCGCTCAAAAAGCCACTATCTATTTACAAGAAAAAAGTCATAAAACATTATTACATATTTTAAAAAAATCATTACCTATTTTAAAAAAAACCATTGCTTATTTTAACAAAATCATTACTTATTTTCTAAAAAATCGTTATTTATTTTCTAAAAAATTGTTGCTTATTCAATATAAAAAATTATTGTTTATTCTAAAAAAATGCTATCTATTTTCTAAAAATCCGCTGCTTATTTTTTTAAAAAAAATCGCTTCCTATTATCTAAAAAATCTTTGTCCATTCAACATTAACAAATCACTGCTTATTTTTAAAAAATTGCTACCTATTCTTTCAAAAAAAAAAAGATACATATTTTCACAAAACTGTTATCTATTCTTTTAAAAAAATTATTGTCTACTTTTAAACAAACTACTACCTAATTTTTAAAAAAAATTGCTACCCATTCTTAAAATATTGTTATCTATTCTTAAAAAAAAATCGTTACCTATTTTTTAAAAATTTATTGTTTAAATTATTTTAAATAGCAATTTTATATATATTATTATAAGTAAAAATAATCGTTACTTTATATTTATTGTAACACTTGCAAATGTAGTGGTTTAAAAACCTCTGCATTAGACTTTTGGCAGTGGTTGGTAGTGTAAGATGTGGGACTCTTAGACAATTGCCTTGAACTTTCTCACAAACCGAAAGAATCACAAATTGTGCCTATCAATGTCGGTTGCAAGCTAGCTTTTGATGGAACAAATCTACGATTTGCTAAAATATAAGAATTTATATTCCGCCAACAATTAGCCATTACTTAATTGGGAAATGTTCATACACAGTTTTTTGAGATGTGTGGTACATGTAAAACGATGACATGTATTCGTCGTGTATCATGCATTTAACAATTATAAATATGTAATAAAACAGTCATAAAATTATGATATTGATAATTAGTTCAATTAGTTACTGAAATATGTAATCAAAAGTGATAATAATAAATATGAGAATGCACATAGCAAAATATTTGTATAAGCAACTTCGGTAGGTAGGAACAAAAGTGAAAGTCACCGAACGTAAAATGTAACACCATCTGTTGACCAAATGCATCAGTGTTGAAAAAAATATATCTATTAAATAGTGTCTCACTAATGTCATCAAACGTGTCAAATACTAATGTGAACCTGTTGTACCTTTACTCAATTTTATGCGATATCGTGAGAATTATAATTTTCATTTTATAAAATTTTTAAAAAGTTTGGATTTGAAACCAACCTCTAGTCATAAACATTAATTTCTTTAGGGACCAACCAATTAATTTGTTTGTAGTACAATGATAGCGAGGACCTTCTTAGTTTAGTTGAGTGCCCATAAACAACTACAGGCAGTATGGTACAATGTTTACACTTCGGTATATTGTTTACACTTGGCTCTACTATTGTTGAAAACAAAGTATTATCCCCTGTCCGCATGAGCCTCAATGGAGCACATTCCTTACAAACATCGAGTTAATTTAATACAAACTTCAAAACACACTTCTGAGCCAATTTAATGATTTTTCTTACAGCATTAATGTGATCGTCTCTTCGTAGAAATAGTAATAACATTATCTGTTGTGTTAAGCCGTGTGCATTTATTCGCCCTACTTCTGAGCGACAAAACTTTCATCTCTCTTCTTTTGAGTTTACTCTTAAAATTTACTTGCAGGTTGGTTGTTGTTGATCATGTATTGCCATGTATAATATGTTGAGTAATCTTCTGTTGAGCATATTAAAGATGGTTGTTCATTACCGACAGCAATATTGAATACGCTGCTTCCAGCAGGAAAAACAGGCTTGAATGACCAAACTCACCTATTCAGTCGGCATTTGCTTTTCTGGGGACACATGGTAATTGGTTCATAAATGTTCAACCAATGCAACCAATTCCTATCTAGGCTATTTAAGAAGAGGTGGACAATAGCCTTCTTGCTTTTCTGATGACAAGAAAGAAAGAAAGCTAGCTAGCAAGTTACAGTAACAACTTGTTTCTGTCACAAATTCTACCAATTTTGCTTGCTCGATTGCTTGGTGACGATGACAACAATGGAGCTGCCAACCTCAGCAATGGCTATAGCCATGTGTCACGGGCCTATGGATTTATTGTGTTCTATCCATGTGGCCTTGAGAATGCTTCCCAAGCAGCCTTCTCACACTCAACTCATAAGAACCTTTTTGGAGATTAACTTTAGAAGTATATTCCATTTGAAAATTAAGTGTGTACAAATGAGGGGAAGGAGGTCCCCTTTTATACAAGTTTTGGACAAGTTACAACCGTTAAATCCCTCCTTGATCTAATGGTGGATATTACATTCCTTCAACTTCCTATGTACATACATTTACCAGCATTTATTACATGGCTAGTTCCGATGTATTTCCCTTCCTTAGGAGGTGTCTAGATTCAACGTATTGTCCATCCCTAGGTATAAAGAATTGTGACATTCTTCCCCACTTAATCAAGCGACGCCCTCGTCGCTTCTTTAGTGTGGTAGGTGTCAATCTCCTTCTTGAACTGCCAAAGAGTTTCAGCAGGTTCCCAACTAGCTTCACTTTTTGGAAGATCCTTCCATCGGATAAAGTATTCACGCCTCGACGTACAATACCGCTTTCATATGACCCGATCTGCCATTATGGATTCGACTTCTCGATCATATGAAGTTTTTGCTCCAAGTGGTGCTCATTGTGACTCCCCTCGATCTGGATCTCCCTTGTCTTCATGGTAAGGTTTAAGCATACTCACATGGAAAACTGGATGTACCTTTAATTTTGGTGGCAACTCTAGCTTATATGCGACCTTCCCGACCCATTGTATCACTTGAAATAGCCCTTCATAGCAATAAATTATACCCTTGTGCACATCCTTGTACTGAAGAATGGTGTGTAGTTTGGCTAACACCAAGTCTCTGACTTGGAACTCCACATGTCATTGCTTTTTGTTAGCCTACTTCTTCATGCGTTTGGAGGCTTTACGTAGACATGCCTTTGCCAAGTTTGCTTGTTCCTGCCAATCCTTGGCAAACTTATATGTAGGTGGGCTATTCCCCTGATAGCCCAATGCAACCGTACTTGGAGTTTGTGGTTATTGGCCATTCACGATCTCGAATGGACTCTAGTCGGTAGACTTATTTCACTGTAAGTTGTGGGAGAATTGGGCTACGTCGATCAGTTTTGCCCAATTTGTTTGCATTGTGCTCACGTAGTGCTGAAGATAAATCTCCAAGTGTGCATTAACTTGCTCGGTTTGACCATTAGTTTGGGGGTGTAAGCTTATAGAGAGATTCAATTCCGACCTTAACAGTTTAAACAATTCAGACCAGAAACGCCTTATGAATCGGGTGTTGCGATTGCTCACAATCGTTTGTGGGACTCCACAGTACTTTACCACGTGCTTCATGAATAACTTGGTTGCCTCCTCAGCTGGGCAATCTTTTGTTGTTGGCACAAATGTTGCATACTTGGAGAATTTATCCACCATAACCATAAGAGTCTGATATCCTTCGGATCTAGACAGGTTTATTATGAAGTCCATGGAAACACTCTTCCATGGACGAGTTGGGATGGGAAGTGGCTCTAGCAATCCTAGCGATGAACGCTGTTTAAGTTTGTCTTGTTGGCAAACAAGACAGGTCTTTACATAGGTTTTAATGTTATCCCGCATTTGAGGGCAGTAGTATTGATCTTTCATAAGGGGTAAGGTGCGGTGGATCCTTGGATGATCCACCCACTTTGAATCATGGCACTTGTGCAGCACTTCTTTCCTTATCTTTTCGTGAAATGGCACATATAATCATTGCCCTTTTATGTATAAAAGACTGTCTTTACACCAAAACCATTGAGTCTTGCCCTCTTGCGCATATCTAATGAGGGCTTGAGCCTTCTGATCATGTTTGAGCCCCTCCTTGATGGGGTCAATCCATAGACAACTAGGTCGACTCACTTGTTTGCCAGCCCTATCTTCCGTGGACCTTCATCAAGTGAGGCAATTGGCAGCACGGTACAATATCTCTTGTGTTCTTGCTTTGGGAGACTCGAGTGTCGATCCGGGTAACAACAATCGCCTGGAAACGACCATGAAGGGTTACTACCCTCCTTATGGCAAAGGATTTCTTTGATGGCCGCCCAACAGGGAGGTTCACCAATGGAAGGCTTCCCACAGACTTCATAGGTAGCTACTTTTATCAATTGGTCGTTTCCTACACAATAATGGACAGTATGGTCCAGGACATTATGAAGCGTTGGGATTCAGCATGTAAGAAGACAGACAAGTTCCTGTCTCTAAATGATAGGAAAATAAATTAGTTATGTCCTTTATTAATTGTTTCCATTTATAAAAGAGTGAAAATTGTCCCCCATTTGGCTAATTGTTAAAATGCGTTTTTTTCTATAGCTGAGGCAATTGGTTATACAAAGGCGATTCCAGCCTTCCTGGATCCTAATTTGAAGCCTGCGGATTTGTTACACGGTGTTAGTTTTGTTTTTGCTGCTTCCGGCTACGATGATCTCACCGCAAATCTCTCAGTAAGCCCCCTGAACTCCTAATTGACTTTTGCACATTTATTAGCTAGCATGGAAGAACCCTATAAAAATAAAAATAAGGTAAAAATTGTTAAGACATCACATGGGTACTGATGATGCGTCTCCTTTGCCTTTTCCATTTTTTTTCGTTTTTTGGGTTGTTAGGGTGGGGTGGTCGGCTTGAAACAGAGTGTTTTGCCTGTATTAAGGCAGATAGAGTACTTTAGGCATTACAAGATCCATCTGAGGCAATTGGTAGGTGAAAAGAAGGCAGAATATATTATTACAAATGCAATAGTTGTTATAAGCATGGGACCCAATGACTTCATCCAGAGCTACTACCTGGAGCCAACTCGCTCTCAGCAATACAGCGCGGAAGCGTACCAAGATGACTTGGTGTCTTGCTTGTTCGACGACGTTAAGGTACACTTCCTTGGATTTGGGTAATGTGATTCTACATGAGTCAGGATCCACTGTTCATTTTTTGTCACAGACCATTAAGTGCAATTGTGCCTCGCCAACAGCTAAAATTCGTTGCACTCGTGGCTCAACACCAGGTCCTGCACACACATGGCGCACATTCACAACTTAAAATCAATTATGTAAGAAAGAGTTGGCATGAGATCTTTAAACCCCTTTTAAACACCAATAACCACACAAAATTCGGTATTCGTGAAAAGAGTTTTCATTAAATCTCTGGATAAAAATTGAAACTTAAAATCAATAATTTGGAAGATAAAGACTCAACTTAAACTATTATTTCTAAATAAAAAGGAAGAATACGTTGACTTATTATATGAGGGCTCAAATTTAGGATATCTTAAGAGTCATAAGTTACCCAAGGATTAATACCTCATCGTCTTTCACATAAGTCATTGAAATAAATTACTTTAAAGGTCTATATTCAGGGTTTTGGATATTAGGTAGAGTGTCCATAATTGTTTGAATTATTGACACTACGTGATCCTTGTGTAGTAAATAAAAAAAAAATTTATATTCAATAGAGTCAATTTTGCATCCAAGTTTCATGTTTTCTTAATATTTTTTTGTTTAATGATCGTCAAGGTCATTTGTTAACTTAGATGATCGCCATCCTTTTGGGATTCATGCACACGTTTTTATTTTTATTTTTATTTTTATGTGTGTCCAAAATCAACCTCTCATTCTATCTTCGTTAATACTTATGTTCCTTTTCTGTTTCAACCTTTGGCATTTCATTTTATTGATCTTAGTTGAAATTAATATTTGGGGTTGCGGTTTACCAATTGTTTATGTTTTGGGATCGAACAATATCAGTATTTTTCCCTCTGATGAGGCCATAAAATAGTAAGGGTTCGGGGGAAAAGGTTCCTTTCTTTCTTACTTATAGGTTTGTGATTGGTTAGTGATTAGTGGTTATAGTAGTTGTTAGTTAATAGTTAGCTTAGTACTTCTCTATGAGTTAACCTCTTTGTATGGGCAAGTTGAACTCCCCGTTAACTTTTGCTACATCGGTTATCACGTCACACACCTTGGCTGACTTGACTTGTCGTGTCATCAAAATTGATTGCGGGTTTTTTTTTTTTTTTTTGTAAAAAGGTGAAAATTAGTTTTTGAAAATTTTTATAGTATTTTTAAAATTTTTTTAATAATAATAATAATTATTATTTAATTAAGTGCTTATTTTGATAGGTGCATTTTATAGGGAAAAAAAAAAAAAGCAAATGGGCTCCTTAAAAATTAAATGGTACTTGTTGTATTTGTATTTTTTTTTTAATATAATTTACTCATAATATTATATAATACAAATTTATTTTATTATTTTTTATTTTAAATAAAATTTTTTATTATATAATATAAAATTATAAGTAAATTATAATAAAAAAAAATTAAAATAAAAATTCTCTAAACTAAATATTAATATACAATATTCCATAGGGAACATGCATCATTAGCATTAATTCAAAAATAAGACAATTGAATAATTGAAGGCCGAAAGAGAGAGAGAGAGGGACCATTAGAGGTTAGTTGTCAATCCCCTAAATACTTTGATATGAAAATATAAGTATTTGGTAATACCTTGTACCAATACTTGACATAGTATTGGCGTATGATGAACATGTCCAAGAAAATAAGGTGAATGTGAAATTATATGTATGTGATAACAAGTTAGAGGAGGCTAAATGCAAACAATGACATTAGCAAAAAGTTAGACTCAAGAGCATGGGTGGCATTGTTGCAGAGGTATTGTAGTAGTGAGTAATGGCATTAGGTTCAAATGAGAAAGGTGTTTGGGATGTTGGTTACTATGATAATGTACTCCAATGATGTGGTAACATGTGTTAATGATGCACTAATATGCTAAGTAACCACTTAAACATATTTGTATCTCTTCCTAATAAATAACCAAATTCCCTAATATTATGTAGGAGGGTATGCATGCCTCACTTGGCAATTAACCATTGTTGGGGCATAGGTTAAGATCTAGACTAACGATATGCAAGCATAAGGCAAGTTGGCTAACAAGTGTTTAAAGAATTGGTTATGGTATCACAAGACATTGGCATATGAGTTGGGATTTGAGGCAATGACATGTAAATCAACCTACATACATAAGTTGGGTGCACAATTAACTAGGAGTTAGTAGTAAGCAATGCATGATCTTAAGCCTCGCAAAAATTGGGAGATTATGACTAGTTATTCCTATAAATGTGGGCATGTGGCTTATGGGCAACAAGTATGCCGATGAGGCTTTTAGAGACTCCTTAAAGATGGTGAGAGAGGGAGGTGTTACTAGCCAAAAACATGGAACACATGTGAGCAACTTTAAGTAAGTAGATTGTGCCATCCATGTAGGAAAGAAGTCATATGTTTAGAACTCTTTAGCATAAGGCATGCAATTAGGAAGTGGAGACACTTTCCTAAGTCATTAACCCATGAAACCATATAATCCACTGAGGTATAATTAGCTAGATAGCCAAGTAACCCTATAAGTAGGTGTGGGCAGCCAAAAGCTCATAACAAGAGAGAGAAAAGGAAAGAGTGTGAGGTAGTTGACATCATGTTTCTTTGTATGCCTTTTATAAAAAGTTAAAAAGGTCAGGAAGGTTCTCGTATGTGCTATATGGCTTTTACTCCACTTGTGTGTGCTATTGTGTGTAAACACTTTACTTGTGTTCTTATGTGTGACTTAACTAAGACCAAAAGGACATCTTAGTGCCATCCCAAGGCTGAAAATTTGCGTGAAAAAATTGATTGTGTGACAACTAATATTAAAACACATCTTGATTTATGGTTAGTGGATTAGGTCTTGACATAGTGTGAAAGCAAGTGACTAAGATTAAAAAGTCTCTCCATGATGTCCATAAGAAGTAGACTCTTTTGATTTTGGCAATACTTAATGAGTTGGAAATTTTCTTATGTCTTTTGTAATCTAATTATGTTAGTTGTGATTCTGTATGGATCACTTGTTTTGGTGAGGTAAAACAAGACATTGTTGTCCTTAAGAAGGCAATTGTTAGTATTGTTCCCACAGTTTTGTATAAGTTGTAATTATTGTCAACTAGGTTTAAGTGTGCAACAGAGTAAAGACACATGGAAGGGCAAGAAGGTAAAAGGCACATGGAGGGGTAAGAACGTAAAAGCCACATGGAAGGATAAAACAGTAAATTCGCCGTAAGTAAGCCCTAGGGTTTCATGGAGGAGTATATAAAGGCCATTGGAAGACAACAAATAAGATGTATCGGCTATTGAGAAAAATAGACAGAAAACCTACACACACCACCGGCAAAAAAGAGAAACCCGTGAGAAAGGCACATCATCGGCACACCAGCAGTCGGCAGCTGAGCAGGTCAGCATACCACCGACATACCAGCAGTCAACAGCTGAGCAGATCGACACACCACCAACACACCAGCAACGGCTTAATTTGGCTAGACGGTGAGACAGATCCGGCAGACGGTGAGACAGATCCAGCTGATGGTGAGACAGATCCGGCAGATGGTGAGATGGATCCGGTCAACGGTGATAGATCTGGCAGACGATGAGACAGATCCGGTAGGCGGTGAGATAGATCCGGTCGACGGTGACAGATCTGGCAGACGGTAAGACAGATCCGGCAGACGGTGGGATAGATCTGGTCGACGGTGACAGATCCGGCAGATGATGAGACAGATCTGGCAAACGGTGAGATAGATTTGGTCGATGGTGACAGATCCGGCAGACAGTGAGATAGATCCGGCAGACGGTGAGACAGATCCGGCAGACAGTGAGACAGATCCGGTCGACGGTGACAGATTCGGCAGATGATGAGACAGATTCGGTAGACGGTGAGACAGATCCGGCAAACGGTGAGACAGATCCGGCAGACGGTGAGATAGATCCGGTAGACGGTGAGACGGATCCGGTCAACGGTGACAAATCCAGCAGACGGTGAGACAGATCCGACAGATGGTGAGACAAATCCGGTCGACGGTGACAGATCCGGCAGACAGTGAGACAGATCCGATAGACGGTGAGACAGATCCGGTCGACGGTGAGACAGATTCGGTAGACGGTGAGACAGATCCGGCAGACGGTGAGACAGATCCGGCAGACAGTGAGACAGATCCGGTTGACGGTGACAAATCCAGCAGACGGTGAGACAAATCCGGTCGATGGTGATAGATCTGGCAGACGGTGACAGATTTAGCAGAAAGAGATCTGGTCGATGGTGAAAGATCCGGCAGAACAGGGGCTGGATGAAGAAAAAAAAAAAAAGAAACGTGAGGCAAGCCATGAGACAAGGAGACGGGTGAGATCATGAGACGGTGAAAGTAGGAGCTATGTGAGACAACCTAGAGAAGGAATTCGGCAAAGCATCGGAAAGAATTCAACGTATTTCCAGATTTCTTCAAGAGAGGTTAAAGAGCATTGCAGTGAACTTCTAAGCGGCAGTGGAGCAGCCTTTCAATTCAACAGAGGTAAGACAAGTTAGAAGAAGGGTAGACACAGTAAGTGACACTCTTTGTATTGTACTTACTTAGTATTTGCAATAGTGAAAGGAGCAGAGAATTAAGACATCCATTGTAACTAGAATTCTCAAGTATAGTGAATGGTCTCGGTAAGGGAGAGTGCCTACCACTGTGAATGTACGTCACATTGATGGAACCACGTAAATCTCGTGTGTCCTTAATTTGCTTTACATTATGTGTTTTGAATTGAGTTGTGAATGCAACTAAAGTATCAGCCAACCTATAACCTAACGAAGGCCTAAACAAGAACATCCGAATTATCTATTAGGCAATGTGTCTGAAAGGTGACTTTGGGAACTATTGTCATTAGTAGGTAGCAATAGATCTACCTTAGTCGAGTCTGAGAAAGAGTTCACTTTTAAGAAGAGGTTGAAGTTGTTCACTTATCTGCGAATTGCGAATTGTGGTGATACTAATTCACCCCCCTCTCAGTATCACAAACTAGTAGATCTTAGGGAGAAGTCGAGAACTTCAATTGGTATCAGAGCTCAGGTTCACCAGTTTGAAGCTTAACAGTTTGGCGTACTAGTTTGAAGGGATCTAGAAGTTTGAATTGTTCAACATACTGAGAAATGGAAGCCGGTACCAGCACTAGCACCACTTACAGCAAGAAGGTTCCAATCTTCAACGGAACCAACTATCATATGTGGAGAGCAAGAATGCAAGTGGTATTTGCAACCATGGGCATGAACATGGTGAAATGCATACAAGAGGGTCTTGTGGCTCCAGAAGAAGGTAAAGACCCAACCCCAGAGGAGTTAAGGCAATATGAGATAAATGGGAAGGCCTCAAATGTCATCATTTCAGCATTGACAGATGCTGAGTATGCTAAAGTTATGGATTGCAAATCTGCCAAGGAGATATGAGACAGATTGCAGAAAGTCTATGAAGGTGATGACAGAATGAAGGAGGCTAAGCTTTAAGTGTTCAAGGAGAGATATGAATCTCTCAGAATGCAGAAGAATGAGACAGTTCAAGAGTTCTTCACCAGGGTTATTGACACTGTAAACGACCTAAGAAGTCATGGGAAGAATAAGAAGGACTCATCGATTGTGAAGAAAATTCTGAGAATTCTACCTGAGAGGTTTGCCTCAAAGGTGGCAGCCATAGAGGAGAGTAGAGATCTCAATTCTATGTCTCTGCATGATCTTCAGTGCAATCTCATTGCATATGAGATGAGAATAAAGTCAACTGAGAGCTCCTCAATGTCAAAGGTATCAAAGGAGGCAGCTTTCAAAACTATGAAACACTTGAAGATAAAAGAAAAGGAAGAATCATCCAGTGAGGATAATGATGATGATGAGGAAGAAAGTGAAGGTGAAGTATTGGCTTACTTCACAAGGAAATTCAAAAAGGGGTCTAAGAAAGGAAAAGGACAGTTGTCCTTGAGATGTTATCATTGTGGGCAGACTGGACACTTTGCTTCTCAGTGCAAAGTGAAACTTGATGATGAAGATGAGGATGGTGATGATGAGCAGAATTCAAGATGGAGAAGATCATCATTCAAATCAAAGAAGTCCAATAAGAAGATTGCTAACCCACAGAGGAAGACGAGAGGCTCATTCAAGAGTTATGTGAGTCAGACAAAAGAAGCTGATGAGGAGGAAGATGAAGACTCATGAGATGAGTATGTCTTTATGGCATTAGCACAAGGTGGTAGCTCAACCTTTGAAGAGGAAGAGGAAGTTAATGAAGAAGAGCCAGATCTTGAAGCTGAGCTAGAAGCAACTTCAAAGGAGATAATCAGAAGGGGTAGAACCATAAGAAGGTTGGAGGCCCATATAAAACAAGTTGAAGCAAAGTCTGAGGAAGCTGAAAGTCAAAATGGTGAAAGAAGGGCTGAGCATATTGACTTGAAGAGAAGATTTGAGGAACAGATCAAAATATGTGAAGACCTTACAGTAGAGCTTGGCTTAAGGGCTTAAAAAATTGAAGAAATGGAGAAAGAATTTTTGAGACTTTAACATCAACTCAAAAGTAGCAAAGAGAACTTGCAGAAGCTTGAAATGATAGGAGAAACAAGTTTTGGAAAAGGAGAGAAGAATGTAGAGAAAGTGCAGCAATCTGAGGCTGCATTGGCTAAAGAAAATGAGAATGTGCCACAAAAGTTGAAAGAGAAGGTTGTGACTCAGAAGAAGATAGCTGAGAATAAAGAAGATCTGAAGAGGCAACCTAGGGTGGCAAACAAGAAGGAAGAAAAGAAAGTCAGCCAGCAGAGGGCTATGGCTGAACAGAAGAAGAAGAAGAAAGTGACTGAAATGAAAGTCACATAAGCAAAGAACCCAGCTACTTTGCCTACACAGCAAGTGATGAATAGAAGAAGACAACCAATGATCAGACCTAAGAAGGGGTAGTTTCATGGTCATTGCCTTTATTGTGGAGTTTGGGGTCATAAGGCGAGTAACTGCTGGTGGAGAAGGCCAGTATATGTCTCCAACTTGAGAAGATACGATGCTGTATACAGGGGGAGACAATACAGAATTCAGAAGAGAACACTTGTCGTGAGTTCTTGCACATATTGTAAAAGGTAAGGACACGCTGACAAGAATTGTTGGTGGAAGCCCAAACCAGTGGTTTCAAAGAGCAAGTTTGCTATATTGGCAGACTTGGAACAGTGTGAAAGGTGCGAACAAATTGGCCATAAGGCCAAGAGATGCATGACACTTCTCCCTGAGCAAGAGAAGGTACTCAATGGCACAGTGAAAATAAGCGGTGTAGTCAAAGTTGAGAAAAAGGAGAAAGCTATCTTCCAGCCAGTTCAAAAGAATGAATATAAAGCTAAAAGGGAGGTGGCTAACATAGCTGAAATTGCACTTAAAGTTGACTGCAAGGATAAGTAGTGGATCCTTGATAGTGGATGCACTTTGCACATGACGGGAGATAAGAGTAAATTATTAAAGTTAAACAAATCAAGAGAAGGCAGAGTCAAGTTTGGCAATGATGATTCACTTAACATCAATGGTTAGGGGTCAGTAAAGATTGGAAGAGGAAAGCTGAAAGATGTTCTGCATGTTAAAGGACTCAGATATAATTTACCATCTGTTAGTCAGCTATGCAACGAAGACCATAAGATAATATTCACAAAAATAAGTTGCCAGGTAAAGAGTAAAGAAGGTAATACTGTTGCAGCCGGGAAGAGAACAGCTGGAAATTTATATGTGATTGATGAGGACAAGACAAACAGCTGTTTACTTACCAAAGAAGAAGAAAATCAACTCTGGCATAGGAGGCTGGGACACTTATCACAGAAGAACATGAGGAAGCTGACCTCAGGAGAGAAAGAGAGTATGTTTGCTCAGCATGCTCTAAAGGAAAACATGTCAAAAAGTAGTATAAGACCAAAGAGTTCAGTTCTGAAGCAGTGCTTAACATTGTGCATACTGATTTATGTGGGCCGATGTGAACAAAAGGGTTGAAAGGTGAGAGGTATTTCGTCTTGTTTGTTGATGATTATTCCAGAAGGACCTGCATCATGCACTTCAAACACAAATTAGAAGTTCTGAATTGCTTCAAGAGATACAGAAGATTGGCTGAAAATGAGAGTGGAAGGAAGATCAAAGTATTGAGGTTAGATCAAGGCACTAAATTCACAAATGAAGTTTTTGAAGATTTCCTTAAGAAGCATGGTATTCACCATCAGATGGCAGTAGTGAGAACACCTTAATAGAACGGGGTGGTAGAGAGGAAGAACAGAGCTGTGGTTGAAATGGCAAGAATTCTACTGTTGAAATCCAAGCTTTACACAAGATTTTGGATAGAAGTAATATTCACAGCTGTGCACCTACTAAACAGAGTTCTACTAAGGCCCAATATTGATAAGACTCCATATGAGCTATGGAGTGGGAAGAAGACAACAACCAAGTGTCTCAGAGTCTTTGGTAGCCCATGTTTTATGAAGAATAAGGAGCAAAACTTGGGAAAATTTAACACTAGGTCTGATGAAGGCATCTTTGTGGGATACTCAACAAAGACAAAAGGTTACAGAGTTTTCCTGCAAAAGTTGGGAAAAGTGATCACTTCCAGTGATGTAAGAATAGATGAGAACTGGAAAACAATGTAGAATGGAGAAGCTGTGGACAATGAAGAAGATGACTTCAATGTAGATGAAGAATTAGACCAACCTGAAGAAAAGGAACAAGAAGTAAGTTTAGACTCAGAGAAGAGTGAGTCTGAAGATGAAGAAAGAGATCCTCTTGCAACTAAGACGGTGCAAGGAAGAAAAACAAAGAAAACATGGACCAGTGCTCATCAAGGAAATCAAATCATAGGTGACTTATCAGCAGGAGTTACAATAAGAAGAAAAATGGTGGGAGCTATTGCTTTACTCTCACAAGTTGAACCTAAATCTATTGAAGAGGCTATTCAAGACCAAGCTTGGGTCAAAGTTATTAATGAGGAGCTGGATCAAATTGAGAAGATGATAGGGAGCCTTCTGTACCTTACGGCATCAAGGCCTGATCTTATGCAAATTGTGTGCGCTGCCAGTAGATTCCAAGCTGAAAGAGTCTTATGTGTTGGCAGTGAAAAGAATCCTAAGGTACCTCAAAGGAACACTGGAAATGGGCTTATGGTATCTAGCCATGGATTCTGTTAAACTACAAGCATACACTGATGTAGACTGGGCAGGAAGTATAGATGATAAAAAATCAACCAGCGGCTGCAGCTTCTACTTGGGTTCAAAGTGTGTTGCATGGTTAAGTAAAAAGCAAAACAGTGTTACTTTGAGCACAGCTGAGGCTGAGTATATGGCTGCTTGTGCAGCATGTACATAGGTGATATGGATACTAAGACAATTGGCAGACTTGGGTGTTGAAGTGAAGTTACCAGTGAGTGTACTTTGTGATAATCAAAGTGCTATTGATCTCAGCAAGAATCCGGTTCAACATTCGAGGAGCAAGCATATTGACATCTGGTATCACTTCATCAAAGATCAAGTGGAACAGGGTACAATTCAGTTGGAGTATGTTGGCAGTAAAGATCAAATTTCAGATATTCTAACTAAACCTCTGTCCACAGAGCTGTTTGAAAAGCATAGATTGAGTCTATCTATGCAAATGCCTCCTCAAGCCTGAAGTTCAGGTAAATCCTCCATCTTCACTTTGTGAGCTTTTCAGTTTTGTAATTGGTTAGCAAGGGGGGAGTGAAGCAACAGTGCAGGGGGAGCTGTTAAGAAAGGGGGAGTCGAAACTACTGTATAGTGGCTTTTGCCATGAGTGTTGCCAACAATTACAAGGGGGGAGATTGTTGTTCCCACAGCCTTGTATGGGTTGTAATTGTTGTCAACTAGGTTTAAGTGTACAAGAAAGTAAAGACATATGGAAGGACAATAAGGTAAAAGCCACATGGAGGGGCAAGAACGTAAAAGCCACATGGAAGGGCAAGACAGTAAATTCGCCGCAAGTAAGCCCTAGGGTTTCATGGAGGAGTATATAAAGGCCATCGGAAGACAATAAATAAGACGTATCGGCTATTGAGAAAAACAGACAGAAAACCTACGCACACCACCGGCAAAAAAGAGAAACCCGTGAGAAAGGCACACCACCGGCATACCAGCAGTCGGTAGCTGAGCAGATCGGCACACCACCGGCATACCAGCAGTTAGCAGCTGAGCAGATCGGCACACCACTGGCACACCAGCAGTCGGCAATTGAGCAGGTCGGCACACCACAGGTACACCAGCAGTCAACAGCTGAGCAGATCAGCACACTAGTGATGGCTTGATCTGGTTAGACGGTGAGACAGATCCGGCAGACGGTGAGACAGATTCGGTCGACGGTGATAGATCCGGCAGACGATGAGACAAATCCGGTCGACGGTGACAGATCCGGCAGACGGTGAGATAGATTCGGCAGACGGTGAGACAGATCTGGTCGACGGTGACAGATCTGGCAAACGGTGAGACGGATCCGGTCGACGGTGACAGATCTGGCAGACGGTGAGACGGATCCGGTTAACAGTGATAGATCCGGCAGACGGTGTGACAAATCTGGCAGACGGTGAGACAGATCCGGTCAACGGTGACAGATCCGGCAAACGGCGATAGATCCGGCAGAAAGAGATCCGGCTGACAGTGAGACAGATCCGGTCAACAGTGAAAGATCAGGCAGACAGTGACAGATTTGGTCGATAGTGAGAGACCCAGCAGAATAGGGGCTGGACGAAAAAAAAAAAAATAGAAACATGAGGCGAGCCGTGAGACAAGGAGACAGGTGAGACCGTGAGACGGTGAAAGTAGGAGCTATGTGAAACAACCTAGAGAAGGAATTCGGCAAAGCATCGGAAAGAACTCAACGTATTTCCAGATTTCTTCAAGAGAGGTTAAAGAGCGTTGCGGTGAACTTCTAAGCAGCAGTGAAGCAGCCTTTCAATTCAATAGAGTCAAGACAAGCTAGAAGAAGGGTAGACACAATAAGTGACACTCTTTGTATTGTACTTGCTTAGTATTTGCAATAGTGAAAGAGTAGAGAATTAAAACATCCATTGTAACTAGAATTCTCAAGTATAGTGGATGGTCTCGGTAAGGGAGAGTCCCTACCACCGTGGATGTACGTCACATTGACGGAACCATGTAAATCTCCTGTGTCCTTAATTTGCTTTACATTCTGTGTTTTGAATTGAGTTGTGAACGCAACTAAAGTATTAGCCAACCCATAACCTAACGAAGGCCTAAACAAGAACATCCGAATTGTCTATTAAGCAATGTGTCTGAAAGGTGACTTTAGGGACTATTATGATTAGTAGGTAGCAATAGATCTACCTTAGTTAAGTCTGAGAAAGTGTTCGTTTTTAAGAAGAGGTTGAAGTTATTCACTTATCTGCGAATTGTGAATTGTGGTGATACTGATTCACCCCCCTCTCAGTATCATAAACTAGTAGATCTTAGGGAGAAGTCGGGAACTTCAGTTAGTATACATAACTAAAGGGTAGAGAGTTTGCAAAAGATGAAGGTGCCCAAGTCCAAAGCTTTTAAGAGTGATTGTAATGTGAAAATAATCAAAAACTTCTTATGAGATGTAGAGTAATATTTCAAAGTTACCTATGTGCTAGATACAAAAAAGGTGACTTTCACCAGCATGTATCTTATTAAAGATGCCAAGTTGTGGTGGAAAATTGAGCTTGATAATGATGCAAATGTGAGTAGACCTCAAATTAAGACTTGAAATGTGCTGACAAAGGGATTGGAGAATTAGTTCTTGCTTTGCAATACATCATAAGTTGCAAAGGAGTTGGTAAATAGATTGAAGTATGGTGGTATAGTGCATGACTATGTCAAAGAGTTTAGCTCCTTGATGTTGGACATTTGTAATATGTTTGATGATGATAAGCTCTTTAATTTCATATCAAGGCTCCAACTTTGGGCATAAATTGAGCTAACAAGACAAGATGTGAAGGATTGCCCATTGCATTTGCTATTGCTAATGGCTTGGTTAATTTTCAAATCAACAATTTTGATTCTTTTAGTGGCAAACAACCTATAAACAAGGGAAAGAAGAAGAAAAAGGACTCTTAAGAATGCAAGCAAGGGGAGGAAATAAGGGCAAAGGCAAAGTTGTTGCTCCAGATCAAGGTAAAATTAAAACATATGTTGTTTGATGGCTAAGGAGGGTGGTAGCAATGCTAGTTCAAATGATGGCAACCCCTTATAGGTCAATCTAATACAACTAATCAATGTTGTGTGTGTGGAGTGTGCCTTACAACTCAACTAGATTTATGTTAAAAGTGGGCTGGGAAAGTAGGAATTGTTAGTGATAAGGGATTTTGTTGCAACTTATAGCTTCATTGTTGAGTGAATGGTGGGCATGCTTGGGCTGAATGTGAACAAAAGCAGCAGCCATGTGAAGGTAGTGAACTTAAAGGCATGTGACGTTCTTGGAGCAATGAAAGAAGTTAAGGTAATAGTTGGTTAGAGGATTGGCAAACTTGATTTCTCAATAATGTTGTTAGGCAATTTTGATTTGATCTTAGGAGAGAATCCTTTGTGCAACCAAAATTATTGATACCTCATTTAAGTGATTTAATGATCATGAATGAGATTTAATCATGTTTTGTTACTCATGAGAAGTGTTCTCTTACTAATAAAGGAGGGAATTCTTGTGTTATATTGTCTACCTTGTAGGTATAGTAAGGGTTAGGAAAAGGAGACATGTAATACATGGTGACTTTGATAGTGATAGAGCTAGAGCTAGAGGTAAAGATAGTGTTAGTTAACAGTAGTGTTGTGATGGATAAGGCAAGTTATTGTGCATTGGCCAAATCTCTTTCAAAGAAACATGTCATAAACCACATGCCAACTTTGCATAATTAGATATCATTAGGACGGGAGAAGTGAGTGCTAAGAAGCCATATAAGTTTAATGTAAGAAATATTTGATAGGGCCCAATATGGTGGAAATGAGGTATAATGGATTGTGGAAGATGGTAAGATGCATTCCGGGTTTTCTTCTAGGTATGTTTTAAATTTTGAAACTATTGATTATATGAGTTTTCTTCTAGGTATGATTGTGGAAGAAGTCACATCAATTAGTCTTGTTGAATAAAGAAATGAAGTTGTAGAAATAAGAATAATAGGCTATACTACCAATGAGGGCATTGACTTTTATGGGGGGAAGTGGTTTGTTAGCCCGTTAAGTTTCTTGACATGGAAATTAAAAGAATTTAATAGCACCTTGTATTAATACTTGACATATTATTGGCATGTGATGGGCACATAAAGGGAAATAAGGTGAATGTGGAAGTCAATGTGCAAGATGGCAAGTTAGGAGAGGCTAAATGTGGGCTATGACATTGGTGAAGAGTTGGACTCGAGAGTGTAGGTGGTGTCATTACAGTAGTAAATGATGTCATTAGTTTCAAGTAAGAAAGGTGTTTGGGATGTTGGTTGGCAAAATAGTGACATAGCAACATATGCTAGCGATGAATTAGCATGTTAAGTGATCATTTAGACATATTAGTATCTCCTCCTACTAGACAATTAGATTCCTTAATGCTCTTTTAGGAGGGTATGCATGCCTTAGTTAAGAGTTGGCTAATGTTAGGGCATAGGTTAGGGTTTGGATTAACAATATACAGGCATAAGGCAATTAAGCTAATAAGTGTTTGAAGAATTGTTTATGGCATCATAAGACATTGGTATATGGGCTAATGGCATACGAATCTACCTAAATGCATGAGTTAGGCAAGCAATTGGCAAGGAGTTGGTAATAAGCAATTCATGATCTTAAACCTTAAAAAAATAAGGAGATCATGGGTGATTATTCTTACCAATGTAGGCATGTAGCTTATAGGTAATAAGTATACTCATAAGGCTTCTAGATACTCCTTAAAGATAGCAAGAGAGGGAAGTGGTGTTGGCCAAAAATGTGGGACACATTTAAGCAACTTGGAGTAGGTAGATTGTGGTATTTAAGTAAGAGATAAGTCAAATGTTCTAGAACCCTTGAACATGGGGCACAAAATTGGGAAGTGAGGGTACTTTCTTGGGCCCTAGCCCATGAAACCATGCAATTCACTAAGGCATGATTAACTTGTTAGTCAAGTCGTGTAAACTTATGTAGTTGGTAGTGTCAACTATAATATTAGAAGGAGGTATGGGCAACTAAGGGCTCATAACAAGAGGGATGAATGGCAAGAGCATGAGGCACTTGACATTGTATTCCTTTGTGTGTTTTTTGTGAAAGGTAATAAAGGTTAGGAATTTTCTCATAAGTGCTATGTGCCTTTTGCTTTACTTTTAAGCCATTGTGTGAAAAAACTTTGTTTGTGTTCTTGTGTGTGAGTTGGTTGAGACCAAGAGGGCTTTTTGGTACCTTCACAAGGCCAAAAATTTGAGTAGGAAGGTTAACCATATGACATCAACCATGGAAAAGATAGAAGTTTATCTTGTTAATAGGGTTCATGCAATTCAAAATTTTTGAAGAATGAAAGGCAAAACAAATGCATTTGAAGAAATAAGAAAGTTAGGACAAAGAACTTGAAGCTTAAGGAGGGAGACCCATTCTCTCTTGCTATCTCTCTTTAGGTTTTGTTTGTAGTTGTCACCAAGATGATATCTTTACACCCTCTCCAAATGATCTCTCTCTTTTTGTCTTTTCTCATCAAGAAACCCCATATTCTAAAACAATAAAATGTGGAGAGACAATTCTTGCTTTTTGCCCATGATATGTAGGACATATGTCAATGTGTGTTGAGGTTATATGGTATATTTGTTTATAATGTGCATAATTAATGTTGTTTATTGATATTGACTAAAATTTGTCATTTAGCTATTTTTAAAAGAAATGAAAGACACAAAATTTAGACATAAAATGAATTTTAGTCCATTATGACACAATGTTTTATCTTGTTTTTGATTAAAATATTTAAGAAAAAAAATGTATTGACTTACACCTTAATATTGAACCCATATTGATTTCTTCATACTAGGTGACACTTACAAAGTTGAAGGAACTAAAGATATAATTACAATAACTACTAGATAAGGATTACATATACCTCAATGTATCATTATAAGGAGTGTTGGTATTTTTTTGGTTATAAAAAAGGATAAGACTATACAATTTTATGTTGATTACCAACAATTGAACAAAGTCACAATCAAGAATAAATAACCTTTATTGTGGATCAATGATCTTTTTGACCAATTACAAAGAGCACGATACTTTTCAAAGATTGACTTGTTTGGATACTATCAACTAAGGGTGCAAGAGGAAGGTGCACTAAAGACAATGTTTTAGACATAATGGTTACTACAAGTTTTGAGTGTTACCTTTCAAATTAATGAATGCCTCGACAACATTTATGGACTCAATGAACCAAGTTTTAAATAATTTTTAAATTAGTTTGTCATTGTATTCATAGATGATATCCTAATGTGCTTCCTAAGTGAGAAGGATTATAAGAAACACTTAAGGATAGTGTTGCAAAGGTTGAAAAATAAGCAATTATATACCAAGTTCATTAAGCATGAATTTTGGTTGGAGAGGGATATTTTTAGGTCATATCATATCTGAAAGAGGTGTTAAAGTTGATCTAAAGAAGAATGAAGTAATAAAATAATTGATGTAGCTCATCATGATTGGAGAAGTTCATACCTTTCTAAGGTTAGTAGGGTATTATCAAAAGTTTGTCTTAAGATTTTTGGATCATAATATTAACAACACAATTAACTCAAAAAGGATTGAATTTGAATGTATAGAAGATCGTGCCAAACTTTTAAAAACTCATTAAATTACTCAAATTAGCATTAGCATTATCTTTTCCATTGAGAGTTGGAGGATTCACAGTTTATTATGACTCTTTGTGCTAAGGTTTTAAATTGTTGTTTATTCCTTTGTTAAAATAAATAATTTTTTTAACAAAAGCAATTTCATTTTCTAGCCCATTCCATTTCCAGTTGTTTGCCTTTCCATCATCTCCATCCAATTCCATTTTCCATCAACTTCCAACTTTTCCATTTCTAATTGTTTGCCTTGAGGTTGTTAGGTCGAGGACTCCTTCTCCTTCCCCTTCTTCAAATCAAACTTGGATTGTTTGTTGTGGCGTCATCGTGTCGAGGACTCTTTCTCCTTTTCTTTATTCAAATTGAAATTTGATTTGTAATTTTCATACACTCTCTCGTTGGCCGTGTTACTTGATTCCTCAAAAAAGGTAAAGATCATGGCTTTGCCCATCTCTTTTTTCTTTTTGGTTTTCTTTTTTTTCATTGTGAGATTTCAAAGTCTCAAGAACTCTTTTTCTTTTTTGATTTTCAAGTTTACAGAAAGAGAACTCAGAAGATGTTTTTCTATAAAAAAACTCAATCCAAGGTCGCTCAAAAGCACATTATTTTTTTTTAATCACATTCAATTAGGTACTTGTTATGTTGTACTTCTTCTTTTGTCTATTCCATCTAGATACATGTGTTTCTCTTTGCTTGAGATATTCTTGATTATGATGAGATCCTCTTAATTAGAATTATTATTACCAATTGTTTTATATAATATTTGTATTTTATTACTTTTGAATTTGTAGGTATACTTATTTTTGCAATAATAATTTATCAAATCTATATATTTGTAATAACTTATGACTTTTAGATTCAAGCAATCAATAATATTCATTGGAGCATTTAACTTATTAGAGGCTGATTCCCTTAAAAAGATCATTGGAGGTTAATCCCTTTGAAGAGATAATTCGAGATTGATCCCCGCAAAGAGATCAATCATATCCTTATTTCCATAAAATTTTTATTCTCAACCTTAATTCTTAATGCCTATCTCTAATTGTTAATTCTCAAACCTTAGTTCGTTAACATTTGGTATGAAAGTGGTGTTTTTAGGGATTTTTCTTTTGTTCCATTCTTTACCATAAAAAAAAAAAGTTGTTTATGCCCCTTACTTGACAACAAAAGAAAAATCTAGGTATCATTAATTTACAATTTTATAGCATGTCTTCATACAACTCTTCTCATTTTGACACTAGAATATCTCAAATTGAAAAATCATTATCTCTCATGCAAGAGACTTTCAAGAAGTTCGAGTAGATGGTTCTTCTCATCATATAAAATTAGTTAAGAGATAATACTTCTAGATCTACCAACAAACAAAAAGAACTAATGAAGTGTTATGGAGAAACCAAATGTGATGATAAATAACCATACTTAAGGGTGGATTTTTATCGTTAGAATAAGAGTGACCCTATAGGTTAAATTTCTTGGGCTGAAAAATATATTCATTTCCATCGTATGGTAGAAAGCTCTAAAGTCAAAATTGCTTTTATTTAATTAGAGAGTGATGCAATATAATGGTATGATTGGTTTGAAATGTGTGTTGGAATTCCAACTTGGGCTAAATTCACCAAAGGCCTTCTTATGTGCTTTGGGCCTTCAAAATACCACAATGTTGATGGAGAGCTCACAAAAATCATTAGACATCCACCATCTAAGAATACCAAAGTTGATTTGAGCAACTTGCCAATCAAGCTAAAGATTGGTTATAAAGCAATTGGTGGGAACATTCATTGAAGGGCTTACTTTTGACATCCAACATGAAGTCAAAGTTCACCAATGATGAACAATGGAAACAACTATCTCCTTTGCTTACCTTTAAGAGGAAAAGCTGGGCACAAAAACTCATCACCCAATTGCTATAGAAGTCAGCAAACCTGAAGGTAATACTAATTCATTCTCTTCTATTTGTCCATTTAATACTAGACACAAAGAACAAGAGAAACTTTTAATGATTGAGGTGGCTAAGGACACTTAAGAGTTAAAGCATGATGCTATGGAAAGCTTAGATTCTAGTGATGACATCGATTTAGAGTATGAAATTATGGATGAAAAAAATTTTGGTAAACTTATTATACTTTTGACTAAATATTCTAATTAGTCATCAATGGAAATTAATGAATCTTTTTATGAATCTAAGGAGATTGATGAATTTTTCAAAGAAGAGCAAGTTATTTTGGTTGAATTAAATATAACTAATGAGTTCATGGATAAAAAGCTGGCCAAATAGCTTACACCTTCAAAGATATGTAACAAGCTCAATGTACAAGTCACAATTGTTATTTTATGGCATTTTTTAAAAAGAAATTGTAAAGTTCAAAGTAATGCAGCATTCAATTATCACATGGAAGAAGTCTCATGGAAGAAGGTCAGACTGAAGAAGATAGTTGATTGAGACAAGCCTTGAGAACAAGACTAATTTGAAGAGTAAGAGAATGATGAGATTCTTGTAATTAAGAAATTATTATTATCAATTATTTTATAAAATATTTGTTTTTTATTATTTTTGAATTTGTAAGCATAATTATTTCTATAATTATAGTTTGTCAATTTTATATATTTGTAATGGCCAATGACTTTTGGATTCAAGTAATTAATAATATTTATTAGAACATTTAGCTTATTGGATGCTAATCACCTTAAAGAGATCATTGGAGGCTGATTCTCTTAAAGAGATTATTGGAGGTTGATCTGCTCGAAGAGATCAATCATATCCTTATTTCCATAAAATCTTTATTTTCAATCCCTAATTTTCAATCCCTATCTCTAATCCCTAATTCCTAGACCCTAGTTCCTCAATAGATTGTTGATGTGATTATGTTCTGATGGTCATCAATTTCTAGGGCTTTGTTTCAGCAATCGAATTTGAATACAGCGTTGAGTTTTTTTTTTTCTTTTTTACAATTTTTAGTTTGGTATTGGGTCCGTACTTGGTCTTGGCCATTGTTTGGTTGGTTGGGGGGATAAAACTGGTGAGAAAATCATTGGTAAAATGACGTGAATGGGAAATGAAAATTCAGGGTCTTTGTCATCTTTTTGGTTAGTGAAAATGATTGAAATTGGCTATCAGATATAATGTTATATGGTATTCAATTGAATCAGATTTTCCATGTTTGGCCCCTCTTCCCTAAGTTCATAATTGTTTGAAAGGGAATTGGGATTTTGACCTTTGTTCTTGTAGCATTTTTTTGACCACCAAATAGACAATTCAAATAAATAAAAATTTTCTAGATTTTACTGTTTTATTTGAATTTTTATAGCTACAAGTTTGCTTTCATACTTGATAAATAGACTTAACTCTTGTAAACTGTGAGCCACAATATACGGGAGCATTAATCAAACAACTTATTGGACACAAATAGCAATGGTATAACTACGATGAAGAGTTTCATATGCAAATTGGAATTACATTGACCTTAGCAGATTTTGTTAAATGGTCATAATTCTAAAATCAATTTGATGACCTAATATTCATCAACATATTAGAGAAGCGCCAAACTAAATTTGACATCCTTTCTGTCAAGTTTTGCACAAGCCCCTAGACAACCTGGGTATTCTATTAACATGTCCCACGTCTTTGCAAAACTGTGCACCTGAAAAATGAAAAGTCAAATCAAGGAGTTATGATTAAACTTGAATAATGTCTTCCCTTGCTAGAAGATTTACTGTTTGAGGCACCATTTTACAGCTTTTGTCGTTATCTCCAAATCCCAGCCCTCTATGCTCCCCCTTCCCCACCCACACACTCACGATGTTAAGTGTAGGCACCATATAAAAACCTACATAAAAGTGGGCCCAGCCCTCAGAAATCTTTAACAAAATGTAGTCATACAAGAGTTGATATAACTAAACTTTAGCATATTGATAAGCTGAGGTCGCCTACAATTAGACTTTAGCATCTTCTTCCTAAATCCAAATTTTAATCATCAATCCATTTGCTTGCAAGTTCTTTTTCTTCTTCTTCTTCTTTATTTTATTTATTTATTTATTTTTAATAATTGGCTTCGATTGGAACTTAAACAGGAGACTTTTAACCTAAAAACCAATGAATTATAGTTCATTTGGTAATTTGGTTGCAAGTTCTTTGTAAGTTTGATTTATTCTCCTTCTTTTGTTTCTTTACATTTGTACTTGTCAATATTATTACTTACCCTCACACTCACACCCTTCTCACTTGGAAAAAAAAATTTACAGTTTGTATTTCTCTATTTAATTTGAAGGGTAACACTTCGTGGTGATCACAGTTTTGAGTTGTAGAATAATCTCTTTGTAAAATTCAAAGGTAACGCTACATATATCTTACTTTCTTAGACTCTTATGTATCCAGCAGTAAAAATCTAAGTGCCTTCCTGAAGCCAATGCTGGTGAATATTCTCTAATCAAAGTATATGCTGGTCTTTGATCTTCTTTCCTTGTTTCCTTTGTAGGAACTTTTAGTTGCAATCTGAATGTAACCAATATTCCCATTCAAGCATCCTATGCTAAGGTTTGGGATCAGGCTTTGTTAGTCTTCACTTTTTTGTTAATATTGTGTCTATATTTTTCCAAAGGTCTGGCATTCAATTAGTAAAAATTCTTGATGGAAGCATACTATGATAGTACTAGCTAGTATTAGTGAACTAATCAATGAAATTAGGCCAGCTATTGCTTGATCTTCATCTACTTTTGCTTTCAATTCCATTGCATATATTATCTTTCTCTTTTACAATCTGAATTTATCTACTTTTGTTTGATCGCCATTGCCAATATTATTTACCTGTTTCGAGTTCTTGTACATTTGGTCACTTTGCCATATTTTGTGCATAACAAATCAAAATGTCAAAAAGAAAAAAAATTATGTAGTAGCCCTAATTAATTTTTGGATTAAAGCATTGTTGTTGTTGTGGGTCATCAGCTAATCACACACCTCAATTAGGAGAAATCATAGTTTTACTCCATGTTTAATTTTTAGCATAAAATTGAGGCATCTTGATGAGTTCTAAAGTTGTGTCCTTTCCTTAATTAGTATAGATTGCTCACTTGAGAGAAGCACCAAATTGTAGAAGCAAGAGGATCCTATCAATTCTCCTAATCCTTTTGAAAGACTGTATAAGCCTTTACACCAGAAGCTAAAAGTACCAATCATCAAAATTCTATCTTTTTGGTATCTAATACTTTTCTTGCTACCATCTTCATACTCCTAATCAAGCCTTTTGGTTCCAGCTTTCTTTAAATTTCCATGCCAAAAAGCACTTCATGAATCATGACCCACTAGCAAAAGACTTTATCTTTTTCAATCTGAATTAAATTGTAACTATATATTAATATATTAAACTAAGGTCTATGATGTGATCAATCTTCATTACTCATTTGCTTCTATTTGAATCAAATTTTCATCATTAATTTCCCTATAAGTTCTTGCAAGTTTGATTTCTTTCTCCCTTTCTTTTTTCTACGACTCATATATGGTAGAATTGGATCAAAATAATATATTTAAGATGAATTTATTTCCTCATTCTCTAATGTTTTGCAATTAGAAAAAAAAAATTTGTGACATTTACGCAATCTTAATGTTGTTTAATGGTCACTAATGTTCAAAAGTTGAGGTGATGCATGGATCTTTTTGTGAAATTTATGTAGTGTTGAGAGCCATTAATATTCAGAAGCCAAAGAGATATGCACCATTGAGAAGCTCTTAAGGGTAATATCTACAAGAACCTTTAGAATTCAAACAATTAAATAACATTGAAATGAATGATGGGTACATCAAAAATATATCAATAGAAAGAATAAGTTGAAGAAATATAAAAATACAAGGAAATCAAAATCTTTTCAAAATTTATTCAAGAGGAGAAAAAAGATCATCTGTGGAATCCTTTTGACTCAAGTATGAGATTGAACTATGGTACATAGTCATATTACACCCAAGATATTGCCTTTCATTTTTGCTTAATACTGTATTCCAATTATTATGGTTTAGTTTTATATATTTATGTAACTTCTTTTCATCAATCATGAAAAACTCATGAAATGACAAATTTTTTGTAGGAATTCAATCATTTATTATATTCATTCATCTTTATCATTATTTAAGAAAAGAATTGTTGAGAAAAGTAAAAAAAAAAAAAAGTTAGGAATTAATTGCACATTCATTGCTGGAAACTTTGTCAAATTGTTTGTATTCATCCATCATTATTAAGGAATAAGAATCATTCAAAAATAAGAAAAGAGTTACAAAGAAATCACACATTCATTGCTCGAAGAATATTGTGAAACTCTTTCTATTTTGGAAATTACCTAAAAGAGCTTAAAACAAAGAAAGAGAGTTGCTATGAAGCATGCCCCTGCCATAGGATTAGTATATGGATTGCAATTGTCTTTTGTTACTTCTAAATGATTCTTAAAGAGCCTTTAATTTTCAATTTTCTTTGACATACTTTTCCTTCTAATAATAATGTTGTTTCTTAGACTCATTCCATTTACAAATTTGTTGGTAACATTTTCATGATATGATTTCATCTTATATATCAATTTTGACCTTCTTGACTTGATCAATAGAAAATCAATCAAGTTGATACAATTTTCTTAATTTATAAGATTTAATAATTATTTTTTAAATTAATAAGCATAATTATTTTCAAATTTTTGGGCATAATTGATGGAGTCTCTTTAAAGAGTAAGTTCTTCCTTCATTATTAAGTTAGATTCTTAATTCTATATATATGTAATATTCTATGACATTTTCATTCAATCAATCAAATATATCAAAACCATTAGTTTATTAGATGTCAATTCCCTTAAAACAATTAGTGGAGATTGATTATCTCGAAGAGATCAATCATTTTTCTTAATTTTTGTAATTTTTTTTATTTTTAATCAATAGTTTCTCATCATTTGGAATCATAATAGTATTCTCAAAGATTTCACTTTTATTTCACAATCCTACCACCAAAAAAAAAAAAAAAACATAAAAAAAAAAGTTCAACTTATGTTCCTTACTTAACAACAAATGAAAAATCTAGCATCACTAATTTGCAGTCCTACATAATGTCTTCATACTACTTTAATTTTTACACTAGAATATCTTATGTTAAAGAATCAATACCTCTCTTCTTGGAGTTTATTAAGAGGATCAAATAAATGATCCTTACTCCAGGAAAAAATAAGTTGGGAGACAATATTTTCAAATATACGATTAAATAGAAAGAACTAGTAGAGTCCTTTAAATGCCTTAACAATGACTATACATAACTGCATATAAAGATGGAATTTCTATGAGTTGAATATCTAAAGTTGAAAAATACTTTGGTTTAAATTATATGACAAATGACTCTAAGGTGGAAATTGTCTCTATTCAATGGGATTAAGATGCCATTCAATGGAATGATAGGTTTGAAATTTGTATTAGAGTTCCAACTTTAGTTAATTTCATCAAAGGTCTTTTTGTGTGAGTTGGACCTTTAAAATATTATAAAATTGATGGAAAGCTCACAAAAATCCTTCAAATATCAATAGTCCTAAAATATTAAAGTTGTTTTGAGTGACTCACTAATCAAGTGAAAGTTGGTCAAAAAGGCAATTGGTGGGAACTTTTATCAAAGAGTTTATTCCTGGCATATGATGTGAAGTCAAAGCTTGTTAGCCATGAATAATGATAGCTATTATCTCCTTTGCTCACTTATAAGTGAAGAAGCTAACCACTAAAAATCATTGTTTAATTGATAAAAGAGTTAGCAAACCTACCAATATTAACATAACTCATCTTTTTCAATTTATCCCATTAACACTAGATACTTGATATAGGAACAATTGAAAGAGCATATAATAAATAAACTATGTTGACACTACAATGATAAGTAGCATAAAGAGTATCGATGTAAATAAGTGAAGCTTTTAATGATTGAGTTAATTAAGGAAGTTGTTGAGCCAAATCATGAATAAATGTATCTATATCATGATTACATTCATGTTGAATATATAAATGAGCTCATAGTCCATGCTTTGGTAGGATATTCAAATATATGAATCATGAAAATTGATGAATTATTTAAAGGAAGACTAATGGGAGTTTAATTGACTTGGACAATACTAATAATTTCATGAATGAGAAGATTGCTAAAAAAAAAAAAACACTTGCTTTTTTAGTAAAGAATTATGATGAGTTTGTTATAAAGGTTGCAAATAGAAGAAATTTTACATGTCAAGGAAAGTATCTAAAGGAAAAGTTTTTATTACAAGGTTAAATCATTTATATTAATCTCTTTTTATTACCTTAGGAAGATTATAATATTGTTCTTAGTATTGAATGGTTGCAAACCTTAAGAAATATTACTTGAAAATTTTCCAAGTTAACAATAAAATTTTTATTGAATGGATATATGATATAATTGCAGTGAAAATATGGTGGAAAAATCACTATTATCATAAGTTATTTTATGGAGAATGTCTTACGAAAAGTAGGATAAAGGTTCTTTATGCATCTTTACAATCTAAAGGTGACAAAATCTCAATTTATGATGGAGAAAGAGATTGATGCATTATTGATTGAATTCTCTAATTTATTTGTTGAACCTATAAGTCTACACTAAAGTAGGGCACATGATCATCATATTTCTTTATTACCTGAGAATGCACCTACTAATGTTTAACCTTATTGATATTTATATTTCCTAAAGGAAGAGATTAAGAAAATTGTGAAGCAATTGTTGAAAGATACCATTATTAAGCATAGTGTTTGTCCTTACTCTTTCTTATTCTCTAAATAAAGAAGAAAAATAAATTTTGGAGAATGTGAGTGATATTTTGGGGACTTAACTATGTTATTGTAATATCCTATTCCTTTTGTTGATAAGCTATTTCTAAACTTAATTTGAAATTAGGTTATTACCAAATTTAGGTTTATAAGGAGAATATTCAGAAGACAACTTTCAAGGCATATGATGACCATTATAAGTTTTGGGTTATGCCTTTTGGGTTTATTGATGCTCCTTTAATATTTCAGAACTTAATAAATGACATAATCTAGCTATATTTACACAAGTTTATCTTAATATTTTTTAATGGCATTTTGGCTTATAGTTCTTCTCTTGATGTTCATTAATCATATTTACAAATTATATTCACTATTCTGCATGAGCATTTTTTGTTTGTTAAGAAGTCAAAATGTAGTTTTGATAGCCATAAAGTGGAATATCTTGGTCATGTTGTTTCTAAGAAAGATGTGACATTGATCCTTTCAAAACCAATGCTAAATTGGATAATTCCAAAAATAATTAAGGCATTATGTGACTTCTTAGGATTGATTGGCTATTATCACAAGTTTGTTTGTGTTTATGAGAATATTAGTGTTGATTTAACAACTTTTTTAATGAAAGATTTATTCAAATAGAATGACAAAAAGGAGGAAGCATTTGTTTAGCTTAAGAATGCTATGATACTACATCAGTTCTTACCTTACCTAACTTTACTAAGGTATTTATTATTGTTTATAACGCTTATAAAGTTGGAATTGGTGCAATATTGATACATGAAGGTTATCCTATGGCCTTTACTAGTAAGGCTTTATTGCCAAAACATCTTAATATGTTTATTTATAATAAGGAAATTTTAACTATGGTTCATATAGTTACAAAATGACATTTTTACTCAATTAGAAGGTGTTTTGAAATTTAGACTAATTATAAGAGTTTAAAATATTTATTAGAATAACAAATCTCTTTTATAGAGTAGTAAAGGTAGACCTCTAAATTGATGGAATATGATTATGAGATTATTCATAAAAAGGGAAACAAGAATCTTATAGCTAATGCATTATCTTGCATTTTGTAGTATGTTGAGTTAGTGACAATCTCTATGTCTATATGTAATACCCTTACACAAATTAGAAATGAGTGATATGATGATCTCGAAATTCAGGGAATCATTGACAAATTGCAAGAAGATCCTAATTCAATTGCCCATTACACTTGAAATTTTATAGACTTGCACTTTAAGGGTAAAATGGTGCTTGTTCATAATTCTCATAACAAGGAAACAATTTTGAAGGAGTTTCATGCATCTCTAATTGCTAAACACTTGGAATTACTTAATATCTATAAATACATTTTTCATGAAGTTTATTAAAAAGGTATGAAGAGTAAAATAAAATAGTTTGTAGTTGACTGTGATGTTTCACAACATCATAAAAATGAATTTGTGGTATATTCAAATCTTCTTCAACCTTTGCCTATGTCGAAAAAAGGTTGGACAAATATCTGTATGGACTTTATTAAGAGACTTTTATTGTTTTAAGGTAAAATAATTATTTTTATTGTCATTAATCATTTGACTAAATATACCTATTTTTAAGCTGTTAGTCATCCTTATATTACTATTACTATTACTTAAGTATTTGTTAAAAATATTATAAAGTTGCATTATGTTCTTAAATTTATTGTCGGTGATTAAGTTAAAGTCTTTAATTGTAATTCCTTAAAGGAGATGTTTGACACAGTTGAATATGAGTATTACTTATTACTTACAAATAAATGGATGGATTAAAGTAGTTAATAGGTACTTAAAGAACCACTTTTATTGCTTTGTGAGTGACAATAAATTGGGAGATTATGACTATTTCAAGTTTCAACCACTTTTAATAGGTCTAGGTAAAATAGCTTCCTTGGGATAAGTAGTGGTATAATACCACTTATTATTATATAAAAAAGTTTTAATGGTCTACCCTTGTTGGAGACCATTTTTCACCAACCACATAACATAGAAGTTTCATAACCAAGATAACCAAGCAACCCAGATGAGATATTAGTACAATTTTTGCTTACACAAAGGATTTCATCCTTAGAATTACATTAAAATCATCCAATAGCATTATGAAGAAATCAAGTTTTCTATTTACTAAGAAAAAAAGTCTTTTCCTAGTCTATATTATATGTTTGAGTGTATCCTTAGACAACTAATCTTACTTTGTAACACTCTATGTTCCCATTTGAGTCATAGTTGATGGTGAAAATGCATTTACAAGCACCAATTTCTTCTCTTTTGGTAAATCAATAACTTCCTAAGTCTTGGTATCCATTAAAGTCTTCCTCTCTTCTACAACTACTCATAATTGTGAACATTCTTCTTTCAAACAATCAACATTGGCTTTTAGATTGTCATCCACTAGTTGAGCTAGCAGTTTGTCACTCCTTACTCTTCTCTAAACTCACCCATTTGAAGTTAACACAATGACAAATATGTGTGTGTGTATGTGTCTGTGTTTGTGAATTAAGATTTGTGGAAAAAAAAATAATAATAATAAAAGACAAAAGTCAAGATTTTTAGAATTGCAATTTATTGATAATAAAAAGCTATAAAAAGTGGCAAGTCTCATGCAAGTAACTCAAATACACAAATTGCAAGCAAAAAGTGGTTCACAACTTTATTTTCACATGCTCCCAAGCATTGAATTTTGACTTTGTGCACATTGCTCTTCAACCCTCTATCACTATTGAAGTGGAAGGTCCTTCATTTTAATCTTAACAAACAGTACATTGTACACTATACAGGTTGGAAAAGGTTTTGGGAGTCCATTGCAGAAGTGTTGGGCATGCAAGATAAGTTTTGAGGCTAGAGTCACTTCCCAAAACATGGTTGGACCTACACCATTGAGAACTCTATTGCAGTTATGTCAAGAACCATATTCTCCCTGCCACTATAGAGGAGTAAAAGGATGGAATAGGGAAAGCAGATATTCAGTGGTCAATAGCCAATAGCCAATTACCATAGTCAAGCAATCACAAGATAGCTAGGAAAAGGAAGAGTAAGAGCAAAAGATGAGCAACAATGGAAGCTTACATTTACATTGGACAATAAAGAGACTGAATCTGGAATCCCTCGAGCCAGCACTAGAGAGGAGCTGCATTGCTCTTTAATCAAGCAGTTCTGAATCAGTGTTAAAACCAAAAGGGCATCCATATTGCAAAATAATTCAGTCCCATATACCCTGTATAGTGTTAATTTACGTTGATAAATTGCAAAATTGTTCATATGGTTTGACAAACTACCTTTTAGGGCATGTTATAACATGATGCAATCCTTTTCTTATCTTACATCATACATTGTTCACGTTTGGGCATAAAAAGTTTTGTCTAAGATGCTACATTATTTGAGGGTTCATTACCTCCCTATTGAAATCAATAGCAAAGATCACAGTTTTGCAAAGTATTAGCTAGCAAGATCAATTTAATTTAGGTTAATGTTTACTGTATATCATATCTTAATATTTGGCAGTTTTTTTTTTTGTTTGTTTATTTTATAAAGAATCCTATTATCTTAGCATAGATTAATTTCTAAATGCTGCATGTTTCTCAAGGAGATCCCTCGTGGCGTGAAGAACATAACTAAATCGTTTGTTAAAATTAAAGAGAAACAAGGGCCGGTGCAATAAAGTTAGGCAAATTGCTATGATTAGGGCATGGACTGTATGCAATATAAGCCAAAAGAACAAAAAAAACAAAGCAGAACGGGGAAATGGAATGGCTTGGCGAAGGGAAGTAATGAAGCAAAATTGAGCGAGGATGTATACCTATTGTTTGGTACTGTCATCATTCCCGTTGTCGTTATCAACTTCAGAATCATGGGGTTGCTTTTTGTGAATATGTTTGGCAGCCAGCAGCCGCCACCATAGTAGGATGCCCAGCACCAGTGCGTCTCCATTCGCCAATGTGCCAGCCACTGGTTTGGCATGAAACAAATGAAGCCTTGAACGAGTGGCTGAGAGGCCATTGGGCGGCGCCAATGGAAGGGATGGAGGGGCGAATGGACATAGCTTAGATAAAGTTAGATAGAGAGGCGAAGAGAGGGACAGAGAGACAGTCGGCTATACTTGTGTCTCAAAGGTAGGGTGACAGCAGTCCGTTTGGTTCTCTTTTATATTTATTTTTATTTTATTTTATTTTTCATAAATACTGATAGTGTAGGTCCTGAAATGTAATTTAGTCTCACTTCCGGATGTTTTATAAAAATTAATAAATAAAAAAAATTTGACCATTGCTATAAACTTTGACTGATCATAACTTTGTCATTTGATATCCGATCGAGGTGAATTTTTTTTTGATTTCATGTAACTTTTCGAGATCTACGTGATGACAAACTGCCGAAGGCGGTTTGCCAAACTTTCGGGCCAAAAAACCCTTTATTTTGCCCATAATTGAAGAATTTTCTATTTTTCAACCTATTTTTTGTTATTTTCCTTGTTTTGAAACTCGGTGCACAATTGTCCGACTCTATTCATGCACAGGGTAAAAAATACTCAATACAAATATGTGTTATTTTGCACAAACAAACTACAAAAAAAGTGACGTTAAATTAAAAAGCTTGAAGTGTCAACATGTGATACATAAATTATTAGTTGGATTGGCTATGCTTTAAATTAGAAAACTTTTGAACTCGGGTTCGAGTACTCAAGACATTGTTGTCCATACTTTTACTTTCTTTTGTGTTATGTGACCAATCCAGTGCCATACTGAAAGAGTCGGCCTACCACTAACCTCCCCCCACTGCTGCTCCTGTCCCTTGACGTCTGATTAGTGCACACCACTAACCTCCCCCCACTGCTCACATCCCTTGCTGGCAGTTGCAGGGACATCGATCGGGGCGCAGCGCTGACATCCCGCCCCTGCGGGCGCGCTTGCCACTGACCTCCAACGCCCGCGGCCGTCGGCGCACTGCTCCCCTCCCTCGCGCACGGTTGCAGGGAGGGCAGTGGCACCCGCGGGGATGCCCCAGCGCCGTCGTGCAATTGTTGGACGCG